>JAUBWS010129072.1:0-22088 GCA_032270445.1 Darlingtonia californica
CTCCTTATATACTAATTTGAATTGAGCCCCCCCCCCCCCCCCAACTGAAAATGTCTTGCTACGTCCCTGGACTATGACGTAATTACTGGTTGCATATCTTTTACATGAAATGTGTGTTCTTATCTACCAAAAGAACAGTTATATGACGTCACTTATGCTGTTAAAAGGACTGTTCTTTAGTTTTTGAAAAAACAGACATCCTACTATGCAAACACGAACCAGCTAAATTAACGAGGCATTTTTGCAAAATATCTGTTCGAAAGGCGCGTTTTTCCTAAAAATTTACATATGCTCGGAGAATATTTCGAAATCTATCTTGCTGGAAAATTTGATGTGTGCAGCCGAAAATTTAAGCTTCCTGAAAAATATGGATGTGTTCTGAGACGATTTGATGCCTTTGCCGCGGCCTTTGCCATTTGTGCTTTGAGCTCCTACATTTTTATGTATTCGATGTAAAATTCTAGTCTCATGGAAAATAGGACCTGTTCTAAGACGATTTGATGTCAGCTAGATTATTTTTTAGATTTCCTGGATAAAAAGAACAGATATTTTGTGTTGAGCTACTTCCGCGATCACACTGCACACTAGATTACTTTTCATTGATAAAGATGTCAAGATCGTGAAATAAGTCAACGAGTCTTGAAGTGTCTTAGTGGTATGAAAGAATTGCCATATAGACATAGATACTAATTTTATTGCTAGCAATTGAGTAAAAGAAAGATTTATGAGCGCTCAAATTATCAAAATCATTTAAATCGTTTCTTCTCAAACTCTCAATATATCGTATAAAAATAAGACTTCTTAGACCAGCTTGAAGGCAAGTCTAAAAATATATTATTTTAATGACAATGATTGCAAGGGGGATTTCTCATCTTGTCCTGATTTGTAAATGATGTAAAACCGATGTATAGCAAAAAGAAATGTTATGCATATATACCAATACCATGGCTCAAATCAAATGACGTTAAATTTTGATCTTCTATGATCATGAATAAAAATATCCGGAGTTCGTTCCGATTTTAGAAAAATACATTCAAAAATTTTCTCTGTAAGAATCCTAAACGTTACTCCATAATACAAAACAGTAAATATTTTCAAAATGGGAGTGCGATTTCTCTGGTTGTTTAAATCAAGTAATCATCGAATCCCAGCGGGGAGAGGGAGAACAAGTTTTTATGTAATGTATAAATGTAAAGTTTGTACATCTCACATGAAATACTTAAGCGTAATAATTTTATGACACACTACATACAGACTACGGTTTCCCTTCCATTTTCAAATTTTCAGGAGGAAAATAATGTGAACACTTTTTTAGTAAAATTTTAATACAAATGCAGTGAATTATTTAACAACAAATCGGTGCCTACAGGTTTACCAATCCCATTTATTATCCCTTTCTTTTCATACTTCTAGAAGTTGCGTACCGGGAAGTAATAGAGAGAAAATGAGCTTGAAGTAGTAGAGAGAAAATGAGTTTGGCTAGGCTTTCAACCTAAGCTATTTTGGATTCCTTTCTAAAGTTATGAATGTCAAAAACTTGATTACATCAAAGAGACCGCGGCCAATTAAAATACTTCCCAAATCAACTAAGACCTACTTAGTTAAGACTGCAGTTAGGCTGCAGTGTGATTGCGACCGAAATAGATTGGTAATATATTGTGTATCAAAATGTTGGAAACGCAAAATATAAACTCCAAGTTTTCAATTAATATCGGATATTTTCTACAAAATTATATCAGCGGAAAGCTCTTTGAAAGATCTTTTAAAATCATGCAGTTTTCATGAAAATTGAAAATATAGAACGGGAGGGAGTTAAAATGTGCTTCAAAAATATCATAAAATTTTGAATGGTCAATAGAATCAACATTTAACCAGTCCTTTTACTCTGATTAACCGATTTTTGCCTTAGTGTTTAAATGTGTCAAATCTTTACAATTTGTTATGAGGTCTTCTGGGCAGCGCAGACTGATAGTAAAATTGTTAATGACTCTTTTTGTGACAGACTAAACCGACCACAAAATGTTGACAGAAATAACATTGATTTTTATTTGTTTTCAAAAAGTTCCTTCATTTGTGCGTCTTCTTAATCGACCATTATATTATTAAGAGAATTTTAGAGAATATTTTGCTTTGTAACTCCCGTTCTACTTTTTCAATCTCCACAAAACTGCATCATTTTAAAGATCTTTCGAAGATGAAAAAACTTATATAAAAGTTTGTACAAAATAGCCAATAATAATTGAAAAATTGGAGTTTGTTTTAATACACACTGTATGTTTTAATACACACTGTATGTTTATTGGTCTTTTCATAAAACAAAAGATTGCTATACTCAAAGCAACAAACTGACTGAATCTTTTTGAATTTATTTGTCCCTACAGATGACATTTCAAAGATATCTGATTTTGAAAAAATGCGTTGGACCATGCTGTAGAAGGTCAATTTTTGCAGGAATTAATTTTGGCCGATTTCTGCAAAAACTAAATTAAGAAACGCATTTTGCGGAACTTTGACGTTTCACAAAATCAGATTTTTCGGCAACAAATTTTCGCGATCGGCCAAAATTGCAAAGATTAGTTCCGCAAAAATTTGTCGCAGTTTCTGTCCACTGAAAAATTTAGGCACTTAAATTAGGTTTTCCTCCAATAACAGACGGGTTCCTTGGAAAACGAAGAAGAAGCCTTCATTTTAAAGTTTGAATTTTGTTCAAAATACGATTTATTTTTTCAGGAAAAAACAACGGCTTCAAACATCTGAAAAAAATTGTCACTACATATATCACTTTTTTATAATTCTATTTTGAAAAAAAGTATTCAAGAAAAAATAAAACACAAGAGAAAAAAACAGTCCGAATCTCATTCAGGAATAAAAGAAGACTTGTGGAGAAGAGTGATTTCTTTATATCCATAAAAGGTACCACTTGCACTCAACCACATGTTACACCTATTATAGGCATTCCATTGTTCACTGATTCTCAGCAACAGACCCTTTCGGAGCTGGCATAACCATCTTGTTTCAGAGTGCAAATCAGAATTTTCGCTCGAATAATAATAGCCATCACGAAGCAAAAATATATGGAGACTTAATATGCAATAGATACTCAATCATTTTGGAATCTTGTACAACTTACAATGAACGCTAACTCCTGAAAGGTCTGGGCATTTTCTGTAAAACACGAGATCTATCAGTAAGGATTGAGCTTTTCCAGAAAAAGTAGGTTCTTCGTAAGGATTACGTCCTGAAATTTAAATTTCCAGTGGGGGTTAATTCAGTAAAGATGTATATCCTCAACCTCGGGGATGGCATTTAATTTCTGGAAAAGCTCGTTTGCAGCGGCTTATACACCACCAAACGTTTTTTCAGACTTTCTCTGTTAGCACGAGACGTCGTTTTCATTTAGATTTTTCTACTACATAACGATGGTCTCAAACCGCAAAATAACCAGACTTTACACACGAGACCATTATTAAGACCATCTGCGGCAATTCACTCGAATAAGTCATTTTTATGTAACTGAACATCAACGGTAAGAGTTATTCTGCATGCATTCAACACGGAGATTTCGTGGAAGATAAAAGCAGATACAGCCACAACACGAAGTGGAAATTCAAAGCGCCTTCATAATTAGTGAGTTTTTAAAATCACAACGGCAAATGCGACGGTAACTCCATAGCTTGGAATCATTTCACTGTTGACGGTGTCGTAGAAGTGATCCTAGTTGCCCATAAAATTGCCGGAAATCTTAAGTTACTGTACACTGTATTTACTACCACTTAAATTTTTGGGAGTTTTAAGTGTGCTAGTAACAGCTTGTTCCTAGAAATTTCAGAAATTTGGCAAATCAAAATGAAACGACAGAAAGAACAAAGTTTGCTTAAACTCGCTATTTCTAACTTTTAACTAATCAAGTACATCGTTTGATTTCATACTTCGGCATGTAACTACAGAACATTCATGAAGTCTCGCCATATCAAAAGGTGAGTTTGGGGATTTTTTCCCTGACTGATGTATGCGTTTTTGAGGCAAAACAGCGGTCTCGTGTTGCCGTCGCGTTTGCTGTTGTGATTTTGAAACTCGCTGTTTTATGTATCATCACGTCGTGATTCAGCGAAGAAACGCCGGCAAGAAATATCGAAATTCTCAAGAATTCAATGCACCTTTCCCGAGATAATTATTCAGCATTTCCGCCTTGTTTTTAAATTAATTCTTAATATTGATTCCATTAATTTGCTCTTTGTTTCATACTCGGCTAACTTTATTTGAGTGGAAGCGAGGCGGGAAAGGTTAGGAATTAATCTCGAGAAAGGTTTATAGTATGTAGTTTCGTATATCTTAATAATTAATATAAAGTAATAAAAATAACAACAATGTTAATACACGTGAACTACTGAAGAACAGAATCTACGAGTGAAATATAATTCACTAATATTTCTACTTGTAATATATCTTACCTAAAAATGGTTTGCATTATAATATACACTTCTGGACAGACAATATACATAAGATTAAAACAAAATACAAGCAAAGTATTTGTAATAAAACCTGAGGCAGTTGGACTGCAACTATTATGAAATAATCTTTCATCTGAACGCCCGATCTCTTGAGTGAGAATTGACATTTCTTTACAAGATCAGAGGCAAAACTGGTGAGAATATCACTGGCTTCACACTTCGACATAAAGTCAATTCGAAGTTAATCGAACTATTCGGCACCATTCGCTTGTTCAAGTTAATAAAAGTTCGAGTATGAACGGACTACAAATTTATCTCGAACAGGACTAAATCTTTTGGTCTGAATTCTTAGAAGTCTGGATAAAGACCAAAAGAAGTTCAACATTTCATGCAAATCTTTGTTGAGGACACATCATTTCAGTAGAAAAACACCAGAACAGGTTTATGATACAGCATAAACTATAGGATATAGTATATTTTATTATTTAATGTTGACAAAGTAGAAAGACAACATGTTAGATGAAATGTTGGATTAATACTTTAAGACGGTCTTTAAACAAGTTCAATACAAGTTCGATTAACACAGATTTGACTGAAATTCTAGTATCACCAGTTTCTTCGGAACTTAAAAGAAGTTAAATCGAGAGGGGACGTTGAAGAATACCATCTCGTCTGACCATCCAAATACACCGGAAATATGCGACCATCACTTGCTTTCTTCTAGAAAAAAGTTTGGCAGCAAATGTGTCCGGACGAGGATTGATATTCCCAGTGTATTTTCTACCAGATACCATCACATGGCTGCTAGATATCCGGTACCGAAATTTCTTTACGTGATCGACAGGCAGCGAGGCTTTGTAACAACGCAAGCAAAGCCTGGCTTTCAATTACTTTTTGAAAATCGACTAGACATTCCAAAACAGAGCTTCTAGATGACGCATACAAGATAGGTTGCGAGCATCAATATCAGTCAGTAAGTGTATGTTTTATACTGACCCACATTGATGTATCGCGCACCGTGATAACACGTAACAAGATTCAAAATTCAGTACAAAAGTCTTAAATATTGTTTGGATAATCGAGACAAAATTTGTCTCGATGCTTCGCTCTTCAAGACACACTGTACATGATTTCATACGCAAAACTTTTAATGTTTATAATCTTGATACATAAACAACCTCCCATTACTTACAGCTCTTTTTTGGAGTCAAAAATTTTCAACTATTTAAAAATACAAAATTTCTTTTCCAAACCGCTGACCTGTCTGACGCAAAGAAATTTCATAAGACACATCCAATCAAGATTTAAAAAATACAAAAAAATTTGCGGAAGCGAATATAACCACTAATTCAACACAAGAAACAACTCTCACTCATTGTTATTTATCCACTGGCCACGACCATAGCGGTGCTGTTGCTGCTGTGTTGGGCGATTATAACCTTGCGATAATGGCGACATAAAATTATTCGAGTGGGGCGTTTGCTGACCACGGCCTTTGCCAAGCCACATATTTTTACTGAATGAGTCTGGTTGTTTAGTTATTGGTTTAGGTGGCTGTAGCGGTTGTGAGTAGTAACTATTATGTTGTAGAGGTTGTTGACCGCTTCTGAACTTCGAAGATTGCTGTTGCGTTTGTTGGTGCTGTTGCTGATATCGCGGTCGGGTGTTGTAGGGCGGTCGTTGATATTGAGGGTGTGACATCTTTGAGATGTTTGATCTAACCTGATCGATCTTTTGAACTCCTTTCATGTATCGTTTGAAATTGGCGTTTTGCATTTCTTCGTAACCGAAACCTTGTTGCCATGGTGAAATATAGGGTGTTTCCAATAAGCCACGCCCGCCACTGTTTGGGGCGTATCCACCACCACCTCTACCTCTATCTCTTCGACCACGGCCACGCTTATGGTCGCTCGGTAGATCAACAGAATTGGGACCACCGACAAGAACAGTGGGTGCATTCCTTGAATATCCAACGCCCGCTTTATTACCGCCCCAGTGTGCTACGGGAACTCCAGCAACCTAGAAAATAGTTACGACTATTTAGACCTAAATTTACAATTTTAACAACACTACACAACATGTTTCCTTTCACTCAGACAAATGACTTCTCAGTGCACGTTAACACGTGTAAATTAACCATTCGGATCAGCAGATCTTATCCGTTAAAACTTTAACTGCTTAAATTGCTGTCGAGTTTCTTTACTTAGGGGACAAAAAATTGGGTCCACTATGGCGAATGACTATATACCAAATATTTGGTCCAGTCTTAATCAAATCGACAGTGTTCTAGCTATCGAATTTCTGCGCGTTTTGTAGGTTTTTACAAGACAAGAGAGTACAGGGGAAGGGGAATGACTACATAGTTCGAGTAATTGGTAGTGTAAAACATCGTTCCAGTTAAGTAAAAAAAAGCTTACGTGAAGAGTTCCACCACTTCCATGAACAAGGTGTTTTGCAGTCGAACCACGTGAACGCCCTCGAAGACCAGCCGCACCAGGAGGGCGCATAATACCATTGAAAGGCATCGAATGCATCGATACAGGTGTTCCAAAAGGACTGAAAAACTTCTTCGTTTGTTCGAGTCCAGTGATTGGATATTTTGATTCGAGACCTTCAGTGACGCACCAGCGCAATCGTTCTAGTTTTTCAGCAACTTGAGGCTAAAACAAAAAGTTTAAGAAAATATTACATATTATATACGATAACTTACTCAGGATATCTTCATCAGATTTTTTAAATATTGCTATCCACTAGCGTCCTGTCTTCCTGGAAACAGGAAACTATATGGAATTGACAGTGATGAGACTGACCAAGCGGGCAAAATGGTTGAAAACCCATGTGGAGGAGTCTCTTTCTTTTAAACGGTACGCAGTCTGCTTTGTAAGAAAAAACTCCTGCACATAGGGTTTTAACTAGCTTTGGCCACTGGGGAGTCCTAAGTTCAGTGCCTTAACCATCTGGCCATCAGATCCACAAAAGAGATTTCTTTCAAATTCCTTTGATAGAAAAAGGTAGTTATGTGCATCAATGGTTTTCTAGTTAGGCCTGGAAAACACCCATAAATGTATTTATAGCGAAGGAATTTAAAACTTCACTACTAAAAAATAGGTCGCTTAAATGTTACCTTTATCCTAATCATGTAGTACTGTATGATGATCTTAAAATAACCATGTTCACGTATTTCCAACTTTTCCTGCATTTAGGTTCATGTAAGTTTTAAATTACTGTTAGTCCGTGGAAAATATCAAATACATCAACGTACAAAAATGCTGGTCAAACAAGTTACACCGGATACGAATTTTTACAGTAATCACAACATTTCTATATTCGTACGCATGGACAGCATGTTTCAGTTCTCTATCGTTGATGTTTTTTCGCACATTCGCTTACGCCGCCCGCATAATAGACCTTTCTCGAATTTGTTTTTAACAGCCCCAAAAAACCCACGCAGGCTGCGTGCCGTTTAAAAAAGAAATCACTCCACATTGAGTTTTTACTTATTTTGCCCTCTGGGCCAGCTCGTTTTCATAAAGTCTTATTTGACAACGACGTGTAACGAGATGTGTTATCGAGCCTTTGAAGAAATCAAGGATGATTACAGCAACAGCTTTTAAATTTCAAGAAAATTTCATCATTCCTTGTTGTCATAGTAAATGGCATGAGAGTGAGACAGGGCTGTACAACAAAAAATTAATTTGGGAACCGGTAATACAACAGGATTATATACTTGAATGTACAAATTATTTGTCAACATCGGTTGTTGGACTAACCTTTCCTTCACAAAGATCTGTGGTACTGAAATTCATAGTTGACTGTAACCATTTACTGTGAAATAACTTTCCATCGAAGAAGTTCCAAGGACAAGAGAATTCCCATGGGACGGGAGATCCACAAGCATCGTTGGCAATGATAGCATTTTCAATACCATTCATAAATATGGAAGCCAGTTGCACACACCTGATAATCAAAATAATGTCAAGTGTGAAACAATAGCACTAACTGATGCCATAGTGTCCTGGGGTCATTTGGCAAATATGGACTATTTAATGCTAAGATGTAAGGAAATAAAGGGCAAAATATACTGATGTTTACACTTTAAGTATAATCAAATAAGCTATGAACCTAGATTAATGAATTGAACTTACAAAGTACTATCCAAAATGGTTTGGGTTGTAAGGTTTTGATTAACAATTGCTGAGAAATTCATCTTATGTTTTAAAAACCGAAACCCTACAATATATACGGTTTTCAACAAGTACTTTGCAAGGTTTATCAGAAAATAGCCAACCATTTTCAAAAAAATTCAAGTACTCATACCCACCACCCAAAATTGGTACATGATACCAATTTTTCAGTACAATTTTTGATAAACTAGTTTTTCGGCATTGAATCGAAAAATATAGGGTAACAATGTAGAAGAGAGATTGTTAGTTCCATTAATTCAAAGCATAGTAGATTTATCAAGTTACATTTTTGCGGGGTTTATGATAACTATTCGAGACAGAAACACTGTATTTTATAAGCATATGCCTCAATTTTAGTTTTATTTACTGAGAAAGTGTTGACAAGGAAAGCATCGAACTGTGAACATAATCATTAGGGACAGTCAAAAAAGCAGAAATTAAAATATACGTAAAATGAAAATTTAAACATTCAGAATTTATGATCATTAAATATTATCACTATTCTAAAGGAGAATTTTTGTTTCAAACATATGCAAAACTTCGATCTCAAAATTGATAAACACACTTTAAGAAGTGCTAATATAAATTTCCAAATTTGGTACCCAATACCAAATTGAAAAAGGCAAGGGAAAATAAAAATTGTAAACCAACACCTGACATTGGCTTCAGTATTTTAGTATTGACCCACCTGGAAAATTGTAACAACTTTAATGAAACTTAGAATTTTTATTACTAAATCTTTATTATTGACAAGTAGGAAATATAGAAAAATTAGGATAGCTGAGATACCTATATTGAAAAATTGGAAAAAAATCAACAATGCAATGGCTCAACCATATCCACAAAAACAATCTTTCAGCTTTAAGAATGGATCCTTTAGTATTTTTAAATTACAGACATGTAAATGCAAATAAAGGAATATTGAGGAATGAACAAATTTACATTCCAATTCAATATCAATTACCTTGGGTCGATTTGATTGAGTTTGAGATTTGCAAGATTTTGTGTGTTATGTTCTGTAGTTAATTGTGCTGACAAGGCTTGTGCCAGGAAAGCGTCAATGTCTTGTTTTGTCAACACAGAAACTTTTGCATCTTGCTGAATCAAATACCTAAATAAAATGAAAGACGTGAAATTATTACCTACAAAATATAAAAATCCAGCACAAGGAAGGGAACAAAAATAATAATGTCTGGATTCGACTTTTTGCTGAAATTGACATTGTAACAAGAAATGTTTAAGAAAGTTTGGTCGAATTCGCGAATCTAAATCCTTGCAAAACTAAATTTTCTTTTCAAAATAATATATAAAGCTAAGTCGGTCAAAATACTTGTAACTTGTGAATTTATCAAAACCAATCCATTATGAGAAAATCCAACACTAAATCCACTAGCCATTACCTGTCTAGCCTGTAGTCGACTGACAACTTACCTCAATACACAACACAACAACATCAACCGCTGAGGTACCATTGCTGTGTTTGACATGTTGACTGTATCACTCTTCATACAAGACAAGAATGCTTTCAGTCGATTTGCATTGTCCTCTGAATCTGTCCCAAACCATAATCTCTTCAAAGGAGGTACACCCCAGTTCAACCCTTAGCAGAGAGAAAAATAAAACTATATATGTATAGGATTGGATAGGTCAGTCGGTAGAGCGGTCAACTCACGATAAAATGTTCCTTTTCCCAGCCGGACAACCCTTGTCTGCTCAACCAATAAGTAGCACAGTGAAGGTAATCTAATCTGAGGTAGGTTCCTGAGAGCTGAATGTTAGGGTGGCGCTCAACCTTATCAATACATCTCCCTGGTCTAGCACAATCAAAAAGGGAATATCCTCCCTTGTCGTACAGCTAATACCAACACTAGGCCCCTCCAAGCTAATTACTTGCTTATGTGTATGAAAGTACAGTCAAATACTTTAAATTAGGAATAAATTGTTAATACTTATTATGATTCGAATCAGAGTCACTATGTGTGACCGTGTCCATGAATCAATCTTACCTTTAGGTTTCACAAGGTCTGGAGTATCCAAATCTTTATCACTGTGTACACACCATTCTTTAATGACAAAGCCTACATCTTCAGCAGGAATATCAATTTTACGCTTCTCAGCTTCTTCTTCTTCGTCAGAGTCTGCTGAATGGTCAACATTGCCATTTACTATTGGTTCTTCTTTCTCCTCTCCTTCAACATCTTCCTTTTCTGTGGCTTCTTCCTTTTCTGTTGTTTCTTCCTTTTCTGTTGCTTCTTCCTTTTCTGTTGCTTCTTCCTTTTCTGTTACTTCTTCCTTTTCTGTTACTTCTTCCTTTTCTGTGACTTCTTCCTTTTCTGTGACTTCTTCCTCTTTGGGAGGCTCTTCCTCTTCAACTTTTCCATAACCAAAAAGAACACCGTAAATCAACTGACGCAATGGCCTGTAGATAAGGGGGATGGGTAGCCGTGTTTTTGGCTCTTCATCATCAATGGTCATGTTGATTACCAATTCACCTTTTGTAAGAAGATTCAACACTTCCTGGCACATTTGACCACTTTGATGTCGTTTACGTGCAATATCCATGACACTCTCATGAATTGTCTGTAGTACAGGTGTTATACTTATTTCTGAAAATACAAACAATACACGGGAAATAGTCTTAGTCATGCCCTAAGAAATCTCTTAGTATATCCCAAAAGAGGCTAGGTGTAGTTCAGTGGAGATCTAAAGGGCTCAAAACGGCTTCCTATTGATGTTATTTCAAGGTTTAGGTATTTTCAAAAAAAATGTTGATTTCTAAATACTGGCTTTTTCACAAACAAAGGCCTTTCAATTTGTGACATGGCAATTTGAAACGTGGAAAGTTGGAACGTAAGGTACCCAATAAATGATAATTATAATCTACCTCTTGGGTAATCTACAGTGTTTTCGTCTTCATTATCAACTTCATCAAATGCTTCAACAATTTCTATGTTGTGTTCCTTTTCTTTGTCAATTTCTTCAACACTTGGTTTCTCTTCAGCAACAGCTTGTGAAGATTCTGTTTCAAGCTCATGTTCTTTCTAAGGCGAAAACAACATACAATTTAACACAGATGCAACTCAGTAAAATCTAAGACACGCAACATACTTATTAACATCTATTAAATCTTCGGCCATAGGTAAATTAATTTTCAGTTAATTAAAAGAGAAAAATAAAAATATTGATTCTGAATCAAATAAAAACACTTTTCCTGCACTTTTGTTTGTCATTTTGTTAGGAAATGGGTTATTATTTTAAATAAAAATTCTAACAGTTTTTTGTTTTCACTACAACCTTTCTTTGAAATAAAAGGCTTACTTTTTCTTTACATTAAGTTACAACAAGTCACTCTTTCAATATGTAACCAGAGTACGAATTAGCGACTCACTTTTTGCAAAATGCGATCCTTTTTTAAGTTTCAGCAAAGCTTCATCCAAGAAAAACAACAAAAATGCGAAGCTGAATGTTTGTTCTTTCTTCAAAATTTACTCAGCAACAATTTTTAAGCAAAACAAAGTTCTTTAATAGCATTTAAACTCTATAAATAGCATGCATGATACACTTTGTAAATTCACTGAAATGCTTTGCAAAACCCAAAAGATTTTTCTCCTGTGGCATGCTTTTTTATGCGAAGCTATATATCTTCTCTTATTCGAATCCAGGTAACAAATGCTTTCATTTTAGGCTTTTCAAGGAAGAAAATTAAATAGAAGGTACAAAAAGCAAATAAAATTGTAAATTCAAATATGTGTGCAAATCACTTGCGTCTATTTCATTTAGTGACTGTTTAAAAGAATAAGATGATAAGAGCCATTTTTTGATCACCTAAAGGTTTTTATGAGTGCCCTCATACCAAGCATGAGATTAATCTCTCGTGATTGAAAAGCCGGCATTTTACGGACTGACAGACTTTGCAGTTGTAGTTGCCTTCACCTTAGGGGGCATCCATAAAGTACGTACGCAGTTGAGGGGGGAGGGGGAGTCAAGCCCAATGCGTACACCTATTGTTTAATGACGTCATTTCTATTGTTTCATTGCGTACAAGGGGGGGAGGGGGGTCCAAAATTGACAATTTTACTGCGTACGTACTTTATGGACGCCCCCTTATAGAATAGGTAGAATAAATAAATATAAAAATACTTGTTCATTTTGTGAAGATCCCTTGGTGGCCTCTTCTTCAGATTCTTTCAATTCAAGTTGTTCTAGTGCTTGTGCAGCTTCTTCTAGTGTTCCTTCTTTGAGAACCTTCTCAGGATCTTCAATGGTTGGTAGGGCTGTAGTTTCATTCTCCTAGAATGTCCAATAGATACATTGTGGCATATTGGTTACATTTACGTGAAAACACTATTAGATTTATTTCTAATGATAAAAAGGATTTGCTGACCCCTAATTTGCACTAGAAAAGTTAAAAAAAAAGAAAATTTATCATAATAATATATATTTCAGTAGCCAAAATACATATTTCTAAAACAAGTTTATTAGACAACAAAATACAAACTTCCACAACACCAATTTTTTCAAAATTAAATTCATTTTATATAAAAAGTTCATTGACCATCAAAGAGTTTAGGGAAACTTTTATTCTGTTTTTTTACACTAATTTGTAACCAGGTTTTAAAGAAATATCAACACAAGCACACAATCAGGCAAACAAAAGGTTTTCTTCTATTGAGCATAAATCCAAGCATGTGGAAAAACCTAGTACAAGTCTTTGCAGGATCCTGATTAAAAAATGAAAAGTGACTTGCTAATTGAATTGAAAATAGGTCGTCAATTTGGTCAATAATTAGAACTCGGTTTTTTTTACATTTGATTACATGAATTTAATTTATATATACTTTCTTGAAGATGAAACTATGAGCCTTAAACATTATAAAAGATATCATAGATTCAATTTATAGACATTCAACAAACCAAATATATCATATAAACATCTGTACACTATTTCTCAATATAATAATACAAATAAAAAAATGTGAGTCATTTTTTAATATAAGTGAACCAAAAAATGTTTAATTTACAGATAATTGCAAATCATAAATAACTTTTCTTTACATTCTAAAGTGAAACCTAATTTCATTCTAACAGAAATAGTTTTGAGTGCTTTTACTTCTGACTGATACTGATGAAACTTACATTGCTCTTTTTCTTCTGAGCAGCTCTTGATAATTTAGATTTGTCACAGAAACTCCATTCCGTTTTGTATCCTCTGTGGTGGTTTGGATATTCTTTTGATTCTGACAGTGATGGATAACCAGAAATAGACCATTCCTTTCCTTTACCTGTTAATGCAAAATTCATACATTTCTTTAACATTAATCATAGCCACAAACATGAAGATTGAATCAAAATGTTATGACTAAATTTATCTATCTGTTTATTATGTGACCTAAAAATATGAATGAACTTATTGCTGAAATAATTATTGCTTAAAAGTAATTTTTTGGAGCTGAATTTGATGCAAACACAAAAAAATTGATTGAAAAAGTTTGATAAGATAAATATGAAGTAGGAAAAAAGCAAAATAACAAAATAACTGAAAGAGAGCACACCAGACATCCCAAATACATGTATTACACATTTGTCAGTTGAGTCAAATCAGCCAAAAATGTCCCAGAAAAATTGTAAACGAACTGCTCACTACTAAAAATACAATTTCACTCCATTAAGTTTCATTTTCCATGGCCAGATCCCAAGTGAATATACCAATCAAGCTAATGGTGCTATAAACTTTTACAGAATTCCTTTTGTTCGAGTGGCACAGCCACTCATTAGGGAAACAATTATACTATAACCTAAAGTGTAAGTATCAGAATGCCACACAAAGCTAACATAAAAAATAATCATATCTCAGAGGATGCGCATGAGAATGTGAAGCCACTACCTTCACTTACAGTGAATAAATTTCACATCCCTACATTTTTCATGAAAGATGTGTAACCATGTGATTTTTATAGCCTCATAGTGGCAGCTATTACGGTTGTGGAGGACTCGCTTTTAGATGAGATCCTTTGCAGATGTTAGAAAGAAAAAATCATGATTTTCTCAAGAAATGCACAGCTGGAAATTATTCTTCCTTGTGTGAAGTAAAACATTCTCTGAAAATGTCATGATTTCCAGCTGTGCATTTCAAGAGTTATAAAGGCAAGAAGCTTTTTTCTTTTGTTAATTTTATGTTATGTTATGGCTCGTCAAAATCAGCCACTTTGACTAAACTGTGTGTGAATCCTCCCTAATAATAGCCTTCATTTTTTTCAATTTCTTATATAAACTACTAAAGATACTACTAAGATACTTTCAGATAAATAAACACCCCCTGTTTATTAATTTTGAAATATTCCTTTGCTCACTTTGCAAAAATTTTCTTCTTGAGTTCGAAGAAGAAAGCTTTATGGTGTGATTAACTGGTGATTAATTTAATCTTGAGTCTCTGTATAACCATATTTGCTTTAATTGACATTTCAACCCCCTCCCCCTGTTTATTAAGACCCCCTGTTTAATAATATTTTCAAAAAGTTACCACCGTCCCCCCTTATTTGGCACTGGAGAGTAATCTTATTGACTTATGTGCTTATATGTTCGATTTTTGACAGTGTAATAGATATTTAACAATTTATTTGATAAGGCAGCTTCTACTTTATTTTTTGGTTTACAGACTTTTTGACCTAAAATCTGATGTCGGTGGACAAAATAAAAAAAATTAAAAAATTGTTTCAGCGAAGAAAGAAAAAAAATTCACTAGATCTCAGATGTCTGAGGGTGAAAAAAAATAAAATTTATATTTTTTCAGAATGTTTTTATTCTTTATTATACAAAACACAGACTGGCGGAAACTATAAATGCAGTGTTCTATTTTCGCCTTTTTTTGCGTTTCGGACTGCGAACTTGTTCGCATCAAACACAACATATGGCTTTTTTTAGAAAACTTAAAAAAACAAAACAAATGAAATACACGAGTTTGTTGTTTTTAAAATTGTTTAGCAGGCTTTTTTTGTGTCGGAGGAAAAACTGAAGAAAAAAAGTTTCACAAATAGGCGAATCCGTAAACCCCCAACCTTTAAACGTACACAAAAAAGCCCAACAGGTATAGGGTTAATTATTATGATCAATAGTCAAATGCTGAAAGTAATTCTTAACAAAACAACACACCTTCCACTTTAGATGCTTTTGATATCTTCAATATTTCTTCATAGTAGTCGATTAAATCTTTTAATCTCTTTTCACCTTCTTCTACAGTAATATTTGCATTATCCTTGAATATGAATTTTGCTAGCCATTGTAAATCCCTAATCTCTTCTCGCTTCTCACTGACGAATTTTGCAACACATTTCATTCTGAGGTCACTTGGTGGAAGAACTGCATCACTTGGAAGATTTTCCTGAAGAAAAAAAAAACAGAATGATACTTCTCAATAATCAAAGTTGATAAGAATTGTGTGTGTGCAAATAAAAGAGACCAAGCTGTAACAGCAACCTTTCACAGGTCATGTATGTGACAATTTGTCTATGTAAAAAACTGAGGAAACTAAGTAAAGTCAATAGAACTAAGAAGGTAAAATTAAATGAAACATCCATTATTACGAAGTTAAGTATTTTTGATTTAGAAATCACATTGTTATCTCAGTAGAGGAATATTGGTGATGTTATCTTCACTTTCTGTCTAAAATGACTAGGAAATGTTAGATCTGGTCTGTGGTTAAGGAGAGTTAAATTTATGCTTGTTCACTCAAATCGTGTAAAAACTGAGGAAACTAAGACAAACAGTGACAAGCAAATGTAGCCAGTATATTGAATGGGAAAGCATAACTTATGGTTTGCTAAAAGTCTCAAATACTGACACAACGAGTAGTATGGAAAATTGTCAGCTTGGTTGGAACAATATCTTATGAAAAGATAATACAAAGCAAATTAGAAGAATTTTTTTAACTATAATTGACTATATTTGTCATCTTGTCTGACTTAATGAGATCTGTAAAGCCCTAAACAGACCTAATTCTTGTTAAAAGCTGTCTTCTTATTTTGTTTTGTATTATCAAAAGCTTTTGTTCTGCTTAGTTTTATACTATGAAAAGATGAAATTGTTCTCTAAAGTTTTAAAAACAACATACCTTAACTTTTTTCAATGGGTTATCATCATCCAGGAGATCCCAGTATAACGATGCTAAGTATTTATCAGGTAATTCATAGCTTCCAATCAATGCAGCAAAATATGGGAGGTCACTGGTACGTAATTCAAAATCAGTCATTAAAGCTTTGAAATTATTAACCTTGCAAGAACTAACAATTTTCTTAAGCCATTTGGTTTGTCCTATGCTGATATAACTAGGTATTTTGTAGAAAAAGTAATTTGAATTGTTTCCTATAATTCCTATGCAGTTTTCATCCTTGCAATATAAAACAGTTTCTTTGCAAATATCTTCCAATGAAGAGCACACCATGACATTGCAAGCACGAAAAGCCAGACGTAGAGCAATCCTTAAACTTCCAGGAGGCACAAAATCTCGACCTTTTGAGCGAAAGGGAATATTTTTACTGTGTGTTACATCTGAAACAATATCTTTGACTAGTACTCTGATGTTTTCATGCTTTGAAGTCCATTGTACAAGTGATTTTTTGTTTACTGATCCATCAAAAAATACAATTAGCTCAATATCAGCTTGACGGAATGCACGAACAAATTTTTCCACACATTGAAAGAGCTCACTCCATTGGCCACCACAAACCCAGTCAATGTTATCATGATAGAAATACCGTAAACAACTTTCTGCATTTAACAGAAGTAAGTTTGATGTTTTGCGAGTAGTTGTCTCTAAGTATGTCGACAATGGTATTGAATACTTTCCAAAGGAATCAACAAAGTCTTGGAGTGATTGAATTCCCATTGTTTGCCTAATTCTAGAAAAAAAGACACTTTAGCTTACTAAGTTATGCAATAAAGTGTATAGTAGCTTACAAAGTTACAAACTCAAATGTAACAAAATGGGGAGTATGTTCCCACTCAGTAACTTTTGATTAAAATGTTATTTACAGTATATGTTATTGGGTTGTGGGTAATATATCTGCACATTCAACAGAAAAAATAGCAGCCAAACCTGTGTAAGGGGTGGGAGAAATTCCCCCCATAATATATAAATGCTATGGATTTCAATAAGGATGATCTCTCATTTTCTATGTTATAATCATAAGCTTTAATGCAAAACAAATCAGAAAAATTCAGCAAAAAACCAAGTTTAAAGGTACAAGCGAGAAGGTCTGAAATATAAAATTTGACAAAATAGAGATAAACAATTTTTTAAGAAACAAAATTCACAAGCAAGTTTTCAGATATAAACAAAAAATTTGAAAATATTATGTACAAGCTTGTCAATGTGAAACCTTAAGACTTTATAGTATGAAAAATTTGTACTACTGTACTTTGATTTCAGAAAATATTGATACATTTGACTCCTTGAATGGTAGGTTTAATGACTATATTGCTAAAATAAAACCCACATCATTTTTTTGCATTTTTGATGAGATGTATTCAAAGTTTTGTTAATTAATTTTGGTGGCTTTTTAAAAAGAAACATAAGTCGTTGCTTTTGCAAGGCCAAACAAGTGAACTTTCAGTAACAAATGCACAGATTGAGTAGGCTACAAGAGTGCAGACTATGATTGCCGTTTCAGATGGCAATTTTCTTCAGGGTATTTCAATACGTTATTACCAACCCAAAATGATAATTCCAATTAACTGGAGAACTGACATGAAGATTACTCTCTACTTGTGTGTAAAAAATTGGGAAGATTTATAGCCAATGCTCAGACAAATTCAAACATAAGCACACGTAGAAAGTTCTGGAGGTGGGTGATTGGAAGTTACAAATGCGAGTAACCTGGTATTCAGATGTTTTATTTCCGACCCACATGCTAAAGCTCTAAAGATTGCATGGAAAAAATAACATCCAAGGGAAAATAGCCGTGCTGCTTTCATGAAATCTTGGGGTGTGCTGAAACGCAAAAAACCATGAACATTGCATATTAATACGACTTCTCACAATAAAAACAAAAACAAACGGCAACAAAGAAATTTACTAGATCCGTCCTTTTTTAAAAACGATTATAAATCTGAATATCGGTTAAATGCAAGTGGATGTCAGCAAATGTGGGTGATTAAAGTCCATGTTCTTACACGGATGAAGGAACGGATGAAGGATTCAAATTGCAAGCTAGATGTGAGTTCTTCAGGTGTCCTGGTTTAGTTTTTTACCATACGAGATTATAATATAATTCTTTTGATGGAAGCTTGCAATAAACATACCTATAAATTCAATCAGCCTATGATAAAGAAAACTGTCACTTTACCATTTGATATCGGTCACTATTCATTTTATAAATAAAGCTCACTGTTCTGTTTCTTTTTTCCAATTACTTAACTCCTGAGACTTTAAACGTTCACTCATTTTCAAAGTTGCATTTGAATTATTCTTTTGGATATGTTATTAAAGAAAAGTTACCTCCTTTTTCATAAAAAGATCACAGTACCAATATACTCCTCATTCATTTATCAAAATAACCACCGCCATTACTGAAGTGTGTTTTCCGAGAAAAACATCGATAATGCTCATGACGTCACGGATCACAGCATTAAGTGAACCAGATTGCGTGTGCAGGCAGAAATTGTGCCGTAGAAAATCAACTGACCCTGGATAAACCCCCAATTATACATACACGGATAAGACACATTTTTTTCTTTTTGACTTAAAGTCCCAAACTTTGTGAATTCTCACTTCTCAGGTCCCAAATTGCCCCAAAGATGAGTTCAAAATAAGTGTATTGTATTATATTTCTGTATATAAGAGAGCGCAGTTTCTGCGAATGTGCTGCGATTTTGTCAATTTTGACAGTTTTTGTATGCCTTCCTGTGTTGCAGTTAGTTTTAAAAACCATTGTAATAGGTGCAAGGAGAAGAATTAGATATTCTTTACGACAAGAAATAATTATGTAAGATATACAATCTCACCAATTCTCACACATTTTAACTTTTGAGTCTCACCCCAACTGTCAACTTTGCGTTGTTGCATTATTTGATACTCTTGGGCAACGAATGATAGTACAGGAGGAAATAATCCTGATGGGGAATTGACAATTGATAGAATTAATGGTCGTCTAGAGTAGGAAAACGTATCGGGAGTGTACTGTATTGTGAAAATTAATGATCGGATTAATTCATACACACTCTTCCAAGCGCGCAATTCATATGAGCGTATTCCGGCCTGCGACTTTTGACGTCACATGATATTGTTTACAGCTTGTTATCATTTTTAAGATGGCGAACGAAGAAGGAGGTGCTTGTGGAATGGATGGTTATGTTTTGACTTCTTTTGGAGGTCTAAGTAGTTTTTAGCAAAGATGAATATGTTTTTCTTAAATTATATGTTATAAGAGGTGTTTTGAGATATACTTTGAAAATAAGTGAACATAACCTTTAAAGAAACTTTAAAAAAAATCCAGCTTTTTCAATGAAAATGAAGTTCTTTCCCAGCCGAAAAGAGTTGGAAAAGTACTTAATTCCAGCCTTTTTTTGAAAAAGTGTAAATAATTCCAGCCCCCAGTTACAGTTCCAACCGTATTATGTCAACAATTGAATTTATTTCAGGTCCTACTGTAATTCCCCTGGACTACCTAGAAAAATTTTCATAGTAATAGTCAGTCTTTTTCTAATTACTTATATATCCAAATATAAACAAACTTAACAAGTCCATTAAAAGTATCCTTCATTCATTTTTTACTTAGCAAACAACAAGGAAACTCTGATGGCATCCAAATTCCAATTAGGAAACCTCGCAAAATAGTATTTATAAATTGCTTAGGTTTTTAACATAGAGTCTAGCTATATGGCCAAACCATTGCTTAATTCTATTATCCCCAAAAAATGTTTGAGACGCAACACAAAACGAACATATTATATACAAATTCACAATAACTGAACACAATGTTTCCATATATATAAAGTGCCTCCTTCAAAATTCTAGGGATCAGAATCATATATCATTTAACTGAATAATCCAGCTTAAAGTAAAAGAATTCTTCTCAGCAAGTTGAATTAGTTGTTTGATGTTGAAAAGAAAACCAAGTGACTCTGTCATTACTTTGATACAAAATCATCTATCTCCATCACTAAATCAAAAATAGTCAGCAAATAACTAACCGTAGCCTTACACATTGACGAGGAAACATTGACACACCACAACAAACAACATTTTCTGGTCTGCACTTTAAAACTTCACAATGTTTACATGTTCGAGCTTAGTTGCAGATTAAAACGGAATTGCTTCATACATTGTATATAAGAAATAAACAAATTCACCTGAGACAATTAAAAGTTATAAGTCGTTATAGGCCAATTAGTTATACCTTATGTTATGTCATTTTACAAGTGTACTGAACAACACTTCCTGTTTTCAAAATAAGAGAGAGATAGTTCCGAGACCTGGTTTTTACTAGCGCGTAAATGTTATCTGATAAACCTTTTACAGTGCGCGTGTACATAAAAACCGTTCTCCACTTTAGTTTGATCACGTGAATAGCATTGTTGTACCATAATGGTGCAATGAGCTGTGACGTGGCCATATATTCGCAATCTTAATGGTTTGTTTATGTATGTTGTTGGTCGCAAGGTGCGTGTAATTTTTATTACAATTCACTTTGGGATTTATAGAATAATAAAGTGTATATGCTTTTAATTTTCACAGTTCTGTTGCTAAAAACAGATGATTAGTTGACAATTTGGTTAACACACGCATTGCTTTGGTATCTAATTTTTTATTTTGTTGACATTTGGAAGCTGGAGTTTGTGGTTTGTCAATGTTGCCTCGTCAATGTGTAAGGCGCGCTCATCTACGGTAAATTCCTGACAAAATAGGAGCCTGGGCAACGACCGTAATTGTACGGGCGGAAAAAATAATATGATTTCCAATTTCGACCGTACGACTCGTACCGACGACGTACAATGTACGGTCGGCTAATTTTGTAGCCTGTGCCACGCCGTTTACGCGATCAGAAAATTTCATGATTTCCAATTTCGACTGTACGACCCGTACTGAGTGTACGGGTGGCTAATTTTGTAGCCCGTGTCATGCCGTTTACGCGATCAGAAAATTTCATTTCCTTCCAGTTTTGCACAGGCTACAATTTCCTGATTGCCGTGAGCGAGTGAGTTGACTCGTTTAAAATGCCTTTGAAAATACGTTGTACTGTTGTACGGGCGATTTTAATAATATGATTGTCGCGACCGTACACCGCCCGTGCATTTACGGGCGGTGTACGGTCGTTGCCCAGGGTCCTGACAAAATAGACACCCTGTAGAGCATTACTTTCAACTCAGTAAACTATTAGCCAAAAGATATGCATATATAATATAAATTACCATACATGAAAGCATTCTAACATCATTAAACTGGCCATCTATGAGCCAA
>JAUBWS010129405.1:0-22080 GCA_032270445.1 Darlingtonia californica
AGAAAACTCTTATTTTCAAAAATGAATCAAAAAAATTCTATGTCCAGAAAAATCAGAGACAATCCCGGACAAAAATTGTGAGAAAAATTAGAAAACTATATGCAAAGGTATGTTAGAGCCCCCTTTCCCCCTTTTTCAATGTTTTTCTAAAAATTTCAAGCAGAAAGTCAACATTGAGACAGGGGGAGGGGCACTGAAAAAAGCTCATAGAAAGCTGCAGGAACAACTATTTTCTCAACATATTATGTCCAAGATTGTACATTTCGTAAGAGACTCTATTAAATCATTAAAGTGTAGCAAAAATAGTAAAGGGCCCAAGGTGGACCCTTGAGTAACCCCACAAAAGATAGGGTAAGGTGATGATGTTGAGCCTTGATACGATACATGTTGCTCTCGAAAGAATAAATAGCTTGTCAACCACGTCTAATAGCATTTCTTGTGATACCATACATAGCTTACTTGCTAATTATTAAAGAGTGGCTTATCGTATCAAATGCTTTGCTTAAGTCAATGAATATAGCTCCAGTTAACTTTCTATTGTCCATTGCTCTTGGAATTTCATCCGTAAATAAAGCAGTAGCATGTTCAGTTGATCTGTGTGTTCGGAAACCAAACTGCTGGTCAGATAACAAGTTGTTATTTTCGAGATGGTCCATCAGTTGTTTGTGGACGCATTTTTCAAATATCTTTGATATTGCCGGTAGGATGCTTATCGGGCAATAATTATTGAGAGAATCGTTGGAACCAGATTTGAATTTCGGCGTAATTCGTGCATCTTTTAAATTATTAGGAAATTCGCCTGTCCACAGAGAAAGGTTGATCACATTGGTTAATGGCTTAGCTTTAACAAAAGCTGTATCCTTCAAATAGCAAGTAAGTATATTATCTAGTGCTGTAGCACACTTTCGTTTTAAAGATTTTAGAAGTTTCAGGATTTCTTGCCCGGTAACCTATCGAAACTGGAAATTGCCAACATCACGGGAAAGCGGTCATTTAAATATCCAAGTCGAGTTCGTGAATGGGAACGCATTTTCCTTGAGTTTCTTAGCAACAGTCGAGAAGAAACTGCAAATTTCTTCGGCGATTTTCATCTTATCATTGACTGCATTGTCTCTTATCTCAAATGTTTTTGAATTTGATTTGAGTGGTGTTATTTAACAGGAAAAATGTTGATGGTTTTCCATAGCTTATTAGGTTCCTACATCTCGTTACGTTCGTTCGTTTGTAAGTAAGAACGTTTGATCGAGCAATTTCGTTTTTAACAAAGTTTCATTTTCTTCGGTAAGCTGCCCAATCATTTACTCATTTAGATTTTTAAAGCTTTGCGTAGGAGTTGATCCCAATTATTCATGTGTTGTTTTACTTCATGAGTTAGCCACGGAGATGGTCTTCCTTTCACTGTTTTTTTTATTGGAGCATACGTGTTTATAGTTTTCAAGAGAACGTTTTTAAGAAAAGTACAGTGTGTCCCAAAAAAAAGTGGTTCGACTTTTTAAACACATATTTTTCTTTAAATTATTTTCATATTTATGCGGTTTTTATATCATTCGAAAGAGCTTTTTCTCCTCTTTCCGAAAATATATTTTTTATCTTAAAATGATAAATATATTTTGAGATATTAAATGTTATTTTCATTGACACGCTCGCTAATTCAATAACGAAATAAAGAAAGTTGTTAATGGGCAATTAGTCTTTTGTCATGTTTTAATGTTGTAGTGATGTACTGAATATCACCAATCTTTTTACAAACACGAAATTAATGTTTAACATATGTATTCACTTTTATAAATAAGTTACAAAATGTAAAGCTTTATCAAAAGTCTTTTTTCTTTGTAAAACATTTTGAATGAGATCTGTTTCCTTGAGTTATTAACTTGTAATTAAATTCTTTGTAACACAGTTTTTATTGATCATTACCTATTTAATGAGAAGTTTTCATGATATTATTCAACATATCTTATTTGTTGTTTTCAATTTCCTTAAGAAATTTATATTTTTGGAAAGAGGAGAAAAAGCTCTTCCGAATGATATAAAAATCGCATGAATATGAAAACGATATAAAGAAAATTATATGTTCAAAAAGTCGAACCCCTTTTTTCTGGGACACACGGTATATTCAGTGTTTGCTGTTTGACAGTCGTAAAATTGTTTCCAATCAGCGTTTAAAAGTTCATTGTTTATCGCATTGACGTCATATTTTGAGTAACCACGGCATGTAATCATCTCAGATTGGTATTTGATCGAATTTATTTTGCAAACACATGCAGTTAAATTATGATCACTTAAACCGGCTGCAATGTTTGTTTTGTGATCTTTATTGTCTAGGTAATTACAATTGAGATCGCCCATGAGTATCTTTTCTTTCTTTTCGTCATTAATTACTTTGAGTTTTTGTGTCATCTTTATCGATAAGTTGTTTGATACATGTTTTGATGTGTCAGGGGGTCTGTGTACGATGCAAAAAAAAAGGATTTAGCCAATTTTGGGAAAATTTTGATCCAAATTCCTTCCACATCAGGATCTTAAGATACTCTCTAACGGTGAAAACAATTCCATTTTTTATGTATATTCCGACGCCTCCACCCTTTCCATTTTTCCTGCTTCTTTTCTCAAAATCGTACCCCGGAATGTTCAAATCCGCTACTGCTCACAAAGAGTTCTGTGATAGAAAAAATGTCTGTATGTTTGCAACGAACTAAATACCGAACTTCATCATATTTTCCCAGTAATCCACGGATATTCGGATGAAAAAATGTCATTCCTTTTTATTGCATAAATTCCTGATTTCTCGATATGTATCTGGTCCAGGACATAACTCAACATCATCATACTCAACATCATCAGATAATAGCAATAGCATATGTAAAGCAAGTTTTGGTTTAAAGGATAAAACTTTAGAACTTTGTATTTGAGACAATGATTCATAAACAAAAGGAACTGCAGTGTATTCAGTAACACCATGTTCATAATTATAGCAAACAGAATCACTACTAATAAATGGCTTTCTTAAACAAAAAATCATAAACATTGTCAAAACGGATCTCAGCATGACCGTTCTCGCCGCCATCATTTAATTATCAGTTATATGAATTGCCACAATGTTCTTACCATAAAGTGAAAAAGGATCGATTTTTTTTACTGCATTAAAATTGATAATGAAATCTTTAATTTTAACCAAAAAAAATACATGCTTTTCTGAAGTTGGAATACAACATCAATTTGATGTGATTAAAACAACTACTGTATTGTAAAGTTCCATGACTAGAAAGAATATTTTTGGTGCTGTGCTAACTTAAAACCAATTAAGTGGTGCTGTACTATTTAAATTTCTACTGGAAAATGTCATTTTCTTTATAGTTCAATGGCTTTTTGTTATCCCTGAGATTGTTATGATCTATAAACTTTAGAGAAAGTCTGGCGCTTTGGCCAATTGGTAGCTCATAACAGTCACAAAATTCAGGGTTTGTAGGATTATCAATGAGCGGAAAAAGAACGTGAAAAATAAATCAGAAATCATTGATCTATTATGGAACTACTGAGATATAGAGAAATTTGTTATTGTCCGTTTACTGAGTTTTAGTTATCAGTAATTTTATTTGTTGCGGTTTATACAAAATCAGGAAAATTTAAAATATGTTACTTTCTATGCTATTTGTCCAAGGTATTGTTACTTTCAGTTACGTTAAAGGCAGAAAGTTATAGTATCATTGCTGTTATAAATTTTTTTCTGTAAATTTCCTCTTAATTTTGTCATTACAGCAATTTACAAGAATGACACAGTTTAACTGCAAGTTAGATAAATACATCTTTCCTAACCCTTTAGCCACGCTTTGTTTTTTAAAAAAGTGAAAAAATTCCAACATTTTTTTTACAACTTTCAAACTTTCAACTTGAATTTCTCGAGACTTGAAGGACATGAACTAGTTTTCTAAAAGAAAACTCTTTTTATGTTCTTTAAAAATATTGGTGAGTTGTTTTGGCCAATTCTGAATAGTTCAGAAGTTGTGGGCTACCAAAGACATAGTTGGTATTTTGGTCAACTTTGGACGCACTAGTACGTGTTTCTGGCTAAGAGGGTTAAAGCAATTGTAAAATCAGAAAACTGAAGTCAGAGAATTAGTTATTTTGCATTGCATTTAGAAGTCCTGTCTTTTTCATACTACAGCATCTATTCTGCCAAATCAGTCAGCTTTTTCACAATAAAACCATTAAGAAAATGGTGGATGATTTTCAAGAGTCCAGAAAAATATACAATATACAAATTCACCAATTGTGTCTGAATTAGGCCATTTATTTATGTTTC
Source organism: Darlingtonia californica (assembly GCA_032270445.1). NCBI lineage: Eukaryota > Viridiplantae > Streptophyta > Magnoliopsida > Ericales > Sarraceniaceae > Darlingtonia > Darlingtonia californica. The sequence goes on from JAUBWS010129405.1 coordinate 4,304, forward strand.
AAGTTTGATTTGAATCTAAGAACCTTGAATTTTTTTAAAAAAACTTTGAAAAATCGTAAAATATTTCCAAAGGAGCCTTGAATAGCCTTGAATTTTCTTGTAAAAATTTAGTGGCAACCCTGATCGCCATTTTTGTCAAAATATTGATTTCATGAATAATTAATGAGCTCCCATAGCGCAGCAAAATAGCTAATTGAGGTACTGTCGTCTCGCCTAGTCTGAGACATAAAATCTATAAAAGGATGGATAATTCGAAACATGAAAACATATCTTAGTGCAGGTAGCTTTTTCAATTATAGTCTGCCTTAAAAAGAGTGATAGTTAGCAAATTTTTATCATTTTCTCATGTTGTGTTTACGTATGATAGTCAATGATACCTCTTTGAAAAGAAACTTCAAAGTTGGTACCAATATATAAAAACTTTAACCTTTAGTGATTTCAAATTTATAACTGTTTTTCTCATATCTTCATTCGACTCATATCATCACAAAATATGGACTCTCAAAGTTTCGAGCACTTGTATTTTCCTATTAAGTGATAATATGAGAAAAATAATTACATATTTGAGATTAGCAAAGATTGAAGTGTTTGTATACCAACTTTGAATTTTTTAGCATTAATAGAAAAAAAGGTCACTTTTATCTTCTTCATTTGCATTAGGGCACGGAAATTACATGAATCATCTCAGACGTCTGGAGGTCCCTGAGACCTTACCGAGATGATCAAAATTTGGTCAACTTTTTGAATTAGAATCTGATACGTATGAAGGGCCTTGAAACTTTTCCGAGACGATCTGAGGTTCGTCTCGATTTTGGATAACATCTTAGATTAAAGTCTATTTCAAAACAATGTGGACTTGGTACATTTTGACTAATTCCTACCGATCTACTTAACGGATTTGACTACATAACCCCTAGATGGAAAGATAATTTTGAGTGGCATCGTGCTAAAAGTAAACTAATTTCTTTCAAATTACAGAACCAAAATGAAAAGGAAACAAGAACGCTTAGCGACGACACCTACAGAAAAAAACACATCTCCCACACTTTGCCAATGACAGTATCATGAAATTAAACTGAAAACCTTTCAAAACTTCTCGACCAAATGCATACACGTTTTTTTTTTACACGAACAAATGATATAAGAACGTAAGGCTACAAATAGCAAAAACATGTTGTTTATGTGAAATAATCAAAAAATAGCCAGAATGCTAAACATAAATCGTATTATAAATACATTGTTTAAGTTAAGTTTAAATCAACTCTATAGAGAATTGTTTATTACAAGAATTCACAAATTTTATTTGTGCAATTTGTATTTTTATTAATTTTTACCAACGGGTCATGAAAATCATTACTTGAGGAATTTCTTTTATCAACCTTTCACGATTCTTTGTAATAACCTACATAAAAAGCTGAGCCAAATACAAAAGGATTTTTAAACTTGAAGGAAATTTACAGTAAGTCCGGAAAAAAGAAGCCATAAATTCCACATGTCTATATAATTTAATATTAATTTAATATATGAGTTTTATATCATTTGATATCATAAAGTTTCTAATCTTCTGTAAAATGGTATTTCAATTTTTTTGATTCAAAAAGTAATTATGAATATATGAAATTTTATCAATAAAAGGCATATCTTTCAACAATGCCAATGATGAATTCATTGTCATTTAAGGCTGTATTTCTCAGTGCTGCATTTCACGAACACGAACCCCCAAATGGTGCTGTTACCTGTGTTTCTAAGCTCTGGTCTGGGAGAGAGTCAAATAAACAGCTCACAAAAAAGAGTGGAGTACTTGATCTTCTTGAGAAAGGTGACAATGTTATGGCTGATCGAGGCTTCGACATTCATGAAATTCTGTCTGCTGGTTTTACTTTAAACATACCATCTTTCAAAAGTCAGCGAGACCAACTTTTAGCTGAGGACGCAGAAGAAACTGCCTAGGATAATTGCCCATTAAAGCAGTGTTTTATTAATGATTTGCAGATTAAAGACCATATCAACGACGGAAACAATAATATTTTCAAAACAAAAACTCGGGGACTTTTTTCCCGGACACACTGTATAGCCAAACAAATAGGTACATATGTTATAGAGGTACAAATTTTTTTGAGAGACACTGTATGTGTGTGTTCTAAAACCTTTGAGCACACCAGTGACGCAAATATTGGTCCTATCTAAAGATAACAAATGTTATCAGCTTTCCAAAAAAAAAAGCTTTTGACAAAAAGAATTAAAGAAAAGAAGATATTTAAATCTCTGAAATCTTTTTTTTTTTTTGCTACTTCTTCTATTAAAGAATAAAAACCATTGTTATGTTTGATTACTGTTTTTAAAAATTGAAAACTAATCATCAGTTAATTGTAAAGCTTCCCTGAAAAGTAATAAATTTGACACATAATGTTTATAAAAACTATTTATTATTAGCAGAAGCTTTTCGAGAAAATTCTCATCATCAGTGCTAGTTTGAAATGAACCGTGTGACCGCATTGGACGTTGCTGGCACTGCTCCCAGAGGAAGGCCAAAGAAGACGTGGCACCAAGTGATGGACAAAGGCAGACGCAAGTGGGGGATAGTGGAAATGGACCCGTTCGAGAGAGAAGACTGGCGGAGTGAACTGCGACAAGGAACGAGGACCCCCGTCAAACCTGCGGAGCAATCTGCTGAAATACCAACCAAAACTGGATGGTAAGGTAAGGTAACGGACGAAGTAAATCATTAAACATTTTATGAAAGCTGTCATCGATGTATTTGGTTGAATTGGGGGGGGGGGGGGGGTTGTATGCCGAGCAAACGAGAGCAGAATTTGAAATTATGGTACGAATTTCCACAAATAAAAATTCCAAGCTAACACATTTAAGATGGTATCTTCTTAAATATTCAATATATGGAAACGCCACCGTGTGGTCCATTTAAATGGTCTTTTCTTTCCAACAAATACCCCGGTATTTGTGAGTCCGATGATAAAACAGTAGAGTTTGTGTGAGTTTCAGAGAAACCAAAAATATGAATGTTTTTATTTGCAGTTAATAGAAATAATTTGATTCTTTCCACAATTTTTCATAAATCTCATTAATGTTTTGGTGAACATAACTTCTGATCTTTTCAGAATTGGCTTAAGCAAGCCACTCAGCAGCTTTTTAAAATAGCATAAAAAGAGCTTTCTTAAGAGCAAACTTAAATCTCAAACCAGTAGGAAAGTGTTTAAAAAATCTTGAACATTTTTCAAAAAACAAAGCCTAGCTAAATGGTTAATAAGAAATTTTTAAATCCTCAAAATGCACATTTGTCTACTTTTTTGATGTTCATACTCCATTTTTTGCGTAAATGAACTGGTTTGAGCACTTTTTTAGTTCTTAGTACTTTTCCTTAATAAGAAATTTTTAATTCCTTAAAATTCAAACTTTGAGCTATTACGTGCGCACACGTAAACCTATAATTACGTCATCATACTATTTACAACATATTCCCCTTTCAAAAATACGTAAGTGTTTGCACCGTTTTCACTGAAACATGTTTCTTCATTAACCTACCCCATCAATTAGTAAAGTTCTTTTATTGTCGCCGTTGAGTATAACTTGGTTGTATCTGAATCGAGTTAACATATTGATCAGCTGTGGTAAGAGATAAGGGCCGGTGATGAGAAGATATTCATTGAATGACGTTCTGTTTTTGTTAGAAGATGATGTGTCAAAGTCAATCCTGATTATGGACGTTTCCCTGTCGGTTCGCGAATACCGAATGATGTGGGAGATAGTGAATTCTGATGGGTTCCGTTGGCGATTTTGGAACGAGTTCAATCATGCACTGGGCTTCTTATTCACGACTGATTTGATCGTTTTGTTTCAGCATTTTGGGGTTGATGTTCTCTTTGAATGAATCAAATATCATGTTGTCTTCCTTACCAGTCCGCTTGTTTCGACCATCCGAAACTGATTGGGCGATTCTTCGACTATTTCTCTTGAGGCTGAAGTGATATTTTCATTGCGTGACTATTTTGAACAACATTGTAGTTGACTTAGCCGAATATTGCATGCGAACACGTAAACCTATGATTACGTCGTGATACTATTTACAACAGGGTTGAAAATATTATGGTGCGTAGATAGCTAGCTCCCTTTTAATTTCATTTTTTTTTGGAATCTACAGACTCAACTTTTTTGTAGATGATTATTTCAAAATCTTTTCATTATCTTGATGTTCTAAATTATTTGTTTCCACATACTATCAGTAAAATTTATTTTAGGACGATTTTTGGAATGTCAAGATTATGTAATAAATAAGTGAGATCTTTATTTCTTCACCAGTCTATAATTTTTGAAATTTATTTTCACGACTATAAAAAGATTGGGAAACAGCAGGGGGAACAGCTCTCATGCAAATCCATCACGGAACGAAATAACATATCTTAAAATGCACATGCAAAACGACATTTACAAAATTAATTTCATCAAATATGCAACGTAAATACGAAATTAAGACTTTGAAGAAAACATTTTGAAATCATCAGCGATCCCTAAGGAGGTAAAAAGTAAAAACACTCCCAGGTTAAAAATTTCGAAACATTAACCTCACAATACCTTAAAATAGATGAAATGTATTTCAAAAATGGATGTTAGCAAGAATGTTTAGGTTAAAATATGAAGAACTAAGGAGGAAATAACTTCCACAAGTCTTCATCTACATCTGTAAAATTTATTCCAAAAAAAAGTTTAGCGGAAATAAATAGGTCAAAAACGAAATTAATCTTTTAGTTTTATAATAATAATGCTTATAAAATAAATTAGTGTATCTTAAATCCTATTTTTGGAGTATTTGAATTGGGATATTGGTCAAAAAGATACTGCTTTAACTAAGGGTGCTTTCACACTACAGCTTGTTGAGCAGATTTGCAAATCACGTTATTAGTGCAAATAAAAAAGAAACTGAACAAAGGGTCATAGAACTTTGACAAAAAGTTGTCGCTTTTAATTGTTCAACTTTGCATGCCAAAAACGATTAACAGCTATTAAATACGGGTGAAAGGCAGTCTCAGTGAATTCTGCTTTTGTTCAATTTTCTATGGTAATTATCGATGAATTGGTTTTTAAACTGTCGCTTCTGTTAAAATTTGTTAATTTTCTGCTCTGTCAAACAGGATAGAGCGTCTCAAATCTTTTGAATCATGCAATCCTTCAGGATTATCCTTAGCAACATATAAAAATTTGAGATTTCGGAAAATCGGAATTTGCTAATTTCTTTGCGCAGTTTCAATGTCTCTGACTGAAATCGTGCAAGACAGTAATCAGATTTCGTTAACAGACGCCATGATTATCCCGAATATTTTTGGAATAAGGACGTAACTGGCGAAGCGCTTCTCCATTCTTATGGCTTCCTTGAAGCTTGGTTTTTGGACAGAAAATGCTTAATAATAAGTGGGATTTAATAAGGTCTGTTGAGAAACTTCTTGTACAAATTGATTTTCTAGCTGACTGAATCATATCATCAACAATTTTAATGTAATATGTAACATCGGTAAATACGTCATCTCAAAGGGAATTATGTAAACATTTTCAGGGGGTTGTAATCATATATCATTTTTTTCGATTTTTCAACTTCGAGCCCCCGTTATTATTGTTATTTAGTCAAAAAATTCTACTGAAGCAAAGATTATTCTATCGTTCTAAAATTATTCTGTAACTTTTGCTAAATTTGATTCGTAATATAATTTATAATAGGTATCGTGTGAAGGTTCTAGTCTTTTGACAAGGTTCTTCAACAACACTAGCGTAAGAGAATCAACCAGGTTTTCGTTGATGAATGATAACTTTCTTTTTCTTCCTTCTGAATCACTTTTGACAAGAATTCCACATATGATTGGTTTCTGCTTGCACAAGTTTCGAACTCGTTGATTCTAAGAAAGAAAAAGCAGTCCATTACATCTCTTGTCATTATCACTAACATCAATATTCGCCCAGGAAAGTATCTTCAGTTCTTTAAACCGTTATCAACGATAGGGTCCTACCTACCAGCCTACAACAGCCCTTTGAGAATTGCCAATAAGTGGCAATTTTTAGTATACTTATCTTATTTTTGAAAAACAAACAAACTTCAATCAGCAATGAATTCTGAGCTTATGTTTTATGGCATTTTTGGCGTCTACGCAGAGTTTGCTAGTGATTGATATACTCATCTAGTCAATTTTAGAGCAGTTTTAGCCATTTACCTTATCTTACCTAGGCCGACTGCCCGTTCGCTCATCATTCATGACACGCAATTTCAAAACCTTTCTGTCAATCAGTTTCAACTCTGGAGAGAAGTTGTTTAGCAGGCTCAATATCCTGATAGATAAGTGCAATGTCGTCAGCAAGATCCAAGTCGGTTAATACCACTGGTAGAACTCTCCTACTTCTTCTTCTTACTAGATGGAAACCAAGTTGTTCTTTTCTTTCTTCAATAGCCTTCCTCAATGTATAATCGAGAACAATAGCAAAAAGATATGGGGCCAAGGTATCCTCTTATAATGCACCAGCAACAATGTCGATAAACTTAGTTTCGCCATCAGGTGTTATGATTTTATCCTCCGTGCCTTCGTACATAGTCTTAATGGAATTTAGAAGATTTTGAAGAATTCCATAAGCTTTTGATATGAAGAACATTTTTCCTCGGTGGACGCGCTATCGAAAGCTTTTTTAAAATCAATCAAATCAACGTATGATTTTTGTAACTTTTTAATATTGCCTGGCACAGAACGTGTCAATACAAATATTTGCCAAAGAAAGTCAGTACGTTCAAAATGTCATCAACAACGATAATCTTTTTATTGCGAAAACACAAATGGTCACATTTGCCGAGCCAAATTATCTTTAAAGCACAGGCTAAGATAAAAAGTACAATTTACTTTATTTTCTTGACCCATGGTCTTTACATTTCACGTTTATCAAAGGAAAACCTGTTTGAGCTGTTGTAATTGATCTTTCAACTTGTTCTTGATGAAAAAAAATTTCAAATGAAAACTAAGGAAAAGAATACAAGCATGAAAGATAAAACTTACTAGAGCACCTTTCCCAACGCCTTTTAACATACCAGATGCTGGAGAGCTCATTCCAAGTAGACTTTTGTCGAACAAAAGAAAGGAAAAAAGACCAGCAAAGAATAATAGCTTCATCGTTTGTTTGTGTTATAACATACGACCTATGTAGTCTCCAAAATTCAATAAATTTCACGAAACTACTTATTCGTGACAAAGTTTCCTTGCTAACCTCTCTCTACCTAACTGCATTTATTGAAAGTTGAATAGCCCTTACTAAATCAGGAAATTCGATTCAGAGAAATCTTTTTAAAATCTTTTTAAAATCTTTTAATCGCGTTTTCAAAGTAAAAAGGTTTAATTTTTATAGAACCTGGACAAAAACATAATTTTCTGTGCGAATTAAAGGGTTTCACAAAGACATTTCTACTGCTCTTTCAAGCTGTTACTTTAAGGTTTAATTTTGTTTTGGTTTTACTGAAAAAGAACACTGCTATTCTCCCACTCTAAAAATTAAAAAATATATCATTATATTTATTATACCATTGAAAGAATAAAGTTGAAAGAATTAAAAAAAAAGTATAAACTAGCAAAGAAGGATTTAACAAAAAAACGATAAAAATCGGGGAACATTTTCTTCTTATTCCACCTTTTCTAGTATCAAAATATAATGAAAATTTAACTAACTTTTTAAAACAATAGCTTAGATAGTTGGTTTCGTGTGCGTTATGGATTATAATCGGCCACTACGGGAAAATAAAAACCGTGGTTGTGACATTATGGACCAAATGCAAAGAGGTTCATTATAAAAAAGTTCCGTTAGGTCATTAAAAATTCTGTTGTCATCATTAAACACACCTTCAGATTACCTGAAACACCTACCATTTTATAGTTAAGCGGAAACTAACGAATGAATGAAGTAAAAAAAAAATGGAAAGATGAAAGCTATCGTAAACTTGGTAAACGCAAAAGACGTATTATGTCTTATCAGGTAAAATCTGAGTTATCGTGGTTTCAATGAATAAAAAGTTAGGGCTATCTCAGTAAAAAGACGTGATTGATATCAAAAATACGTGTGTACGGATTTTCAATCAGACGAAGGAATATCAGTTACTTTGCGTTGTAAATCAATTCTCGCACAAATCGAAAAAATCACAATAAAATAAACAAAAATTCGGACATTTTCGTAAAAATCATGAAAAAATCTCAAAAATCTCTAAAAAATAACCTATAATCACAGAAAAGTTACAAGAAAAAGCTCGTATGCAAATTTTTGAGTACTACTCCTTTCTTATACATTTGGGTCATCCATGACGCATCATATTCGTAGAAATCTTGAGTTCTACGAAGTTTGTGATACTTAATCGGTCCAAAACATGTCGACTTTCTAAGTGACAAGTATCAAATTCAATTACTTTTCAATATACAGGGTATCCCATAAAAATGTAGCCTCTCATAAAAATGTCATTAGCAATAAGTATAGAAAACTTTTAGTTTCTCCTTTATTTTGAGATGCGGTACTTTTGATGAATTCTTATGACATTTTCTACAATAGGCTACATTTTTTTGGGACACCCTGTACAATGTGCTTCAAAAAAGTGGCAACGAGAAAAACTACTGCATCACAAGTTTCAACTATATGTTTATAAATTTTATATCAATGTAAAGCCCTTGTTATCAGCTTTGACGATGTGATTTTTATGAAAAAAGAAGAATTAAAAGGAGATGTCTAAAGGAAAATGTGTTTTAGAAATCTCGTTTTCCTAAAGATTAAGTCACACAAGAGATTTTTTGAAACTAATAAAAACCATCATTTTAATTAGAAATCCATGCTTCAATTATTCTGCAGCCATAAGGAACATTGACAGATTTAAGCCGGTTTTCCACAAAAAAAATTTCAATAGAAAGCAATAAAAAGTAATTAGTAAAAAACATCACTAACCAACGAGAATTCAATAAATTTATTGTTTCGTACGAAATATTCGCATGTGGAAAACCGGTTTTGCGACCAAATTGCGCTTCTTAGAATGCACATAAAAAGTCACAACAAATTGTAAAGATTTGCTACATTGAAACAATAAGCGCAATATCATTAAAACTTGAGGTAGTTGATCGTTAACAAATAAATGAGATCGTTAATGAAATAACTATCCATGCCAAATGTTTTCTTCGATAATATTAAGAAGAATTGTTATTTGGTTTTAAATTTCATAATTTTGGAAAGTATTGAATAAGCACTTTCTATATGATATAAAAATCGTGTTGATTTGATTTGTGTATGCGGGAAAAAAAGCGTTTAAACAGTTTGGATAAGTCTTTTTGAGACATACTGACACAATAAGTGTGATCACACTGTAGGACTTTATGAAGTAGGGCTTTGTTGATTTGGGATTTGTTTAATTGAGGCGGTCTTTTTTATGTTGATGTCAATGCAACGAAAATTAAGAGGGGACGTCAATCGACAAGATATTTTGAGGGAGTCTCCTGAAAGATAAATTGCATATCTTTAAGATACATGATGCTGGTTGAAATAAACGGAGCACCCAGGGTAAAGAGAATTTTTAAAGGGAGTTCCGAGGATGGGACTTGTCGGGTATGTGCCACCCATGGTTCGAAAATTTTTCCTTTAGTGAGATTCATTTTGAAAGTTTTTACAAAGTTTAGACGGTTTTTGGGACCCATATCGGTACAGTTTTTGAAAGATCCCAAAAAATGTCAAAACTTTTCCCTGAAGTAAACTCAAACTTGTGTGCTTTTGTGACCCTTTGTGGGACTCGGAAGGGGATCATACCCTTGCGAGTAAACTAGTAAACTAGTTGTTATTTTTACAAAGAAAAGACAAATACGGGGGCAATTCGTGTCCTTCGGCTTCAAAAGTTGTGCCTCAACCAAAAACGAAAGTACTTCTTAAGTTTCTGAACCTACTTAACTTACTTAACCTACCTGAACCTACCTAACCTACTTAACTTACCTGAGCCTAGTTCGAAAATAAAGACAAAAAAATTGATAATATTTCTCTAAAATAATTAAAGTACATTTTCGTGTTCTCTAAACCTAACCTAAAAATACAATAAACTAAAACGAATTAACTTTTGAAATATGCTTTCAGTCGAGGGGTAAACCAGAACAAATCACGTACATTTTGTTGAAATTTACAGATCATTAAACCATTTGAATCCAGAGTTTATGTGGGATTCTTTTGTTTTCAAACCTGAAACTTATCATCTTAGACAAGGGCTATCTCTCGTAATTCCACGAGCACGAACTACTCGTGCAATAAATTCTTTTGACTTTCGAGCAGCACTAGCCTGGAATCACCTTCCATCATTTTTAAAACAAGAGAAGTGCTTGTCTAATTTTAAGTATAAGCTCAAATTGCTTAAAATTTATTATAAATGCAAATTTTGCAACTAATATGTACTTTTTAATATAATTATTGATGTTGGAATTTGTTAATCATATTGTACTATTTTAACCATCCAACTTTAAACAAAGAATAAATGAAAAATAAAAAAAATAAAAAAATAAAAAAAACAAATCAGAAAAATCAGAAAAATCAACAAAAATAAAAATATAAAAAAAATCAACAGAAAAATAAAAAAATAAAAAAATAATTAAAAAAATCAGTAAAATCAAAAAACTCAATGAAAAAATCAAAAAAATCTCGTACGTCTTTTTTCGAGTGCTTTACGCCTAGATTTTAGTTACCGAGTTTTTCAAAATTATCGCTGGGTAAATGTTTATGACGTTTCATTATGCATGCTTTTTTGATTGATTTAAGTGATAATTGGTTTCATTCTAAAAACTACTGAATTTCTTTTAATTCTAAATAGTATATAGAAAATTAGCTGTTAAAGTTTTCAAAACTAATTTCATTATGGTTTTACATTAAAATGATTTGATAGTAATTTTTTCAATTCAATTCACAGATAAGTCCACATTAGTGCTGATGACAGACATGTTTGTCATGGAATCTTGAAATCATTTATGTTTCTTGACCTCTATCGGGTGTCCCAAAAAAATGTAGCCTCTCGTAAAAATGTCATTGACTTTAAAGAAATTATATCTAGTATTTCTTTTGTTTTAATTAGCAGTGCTTTTGAAGAATTCTCCTGACATCTTTTACAAAAGGCTACTTATTTTGGGATACCCGGTAGATAGTTACTTAGGAGCTCCGCGAACTATCATGAGCCAGAGAGTGGTCCACAGCAATAGAATATGTCCAAAAAAATTTCAAAATAATGAAAAGTTCCCGCTAAAAAGAGGTTAATTGAATACTGCATACGTGAGCGATAAATTAAGGCCGCCGCTTACTTTTAATTCTTTGATAACTGCAGCAAAATGTGGTGACTTTTGTAACGAGAAATTCAGGTTCGAAGTATGGTTTTAAAACCATCTACATTTCTACCAGTTAGAAATGGGTTCAAAATGTGACATTTTAACCAAAGTGTTGGAAATATTTTTGTAAGGTAAATCAATTTCCTATCATTGCAAAAAATTGGACATACCTTGGATGATTAATAATAAAAAAACAGTTCTTTTGAAAATAAAGTTAGTTCTTCATCTTTGTACCACCTTTTAACAGCCAAACTGTCATTACCCAAGGATATTCCAAAGTGGAAAAGCCGTCATAAACAAAATCGAAGATGCAAATTTAAAGGACTATTGTAACTCAGCTTTGTGTTGCGTCCGAAATCAAAATTTCACCAATTGCAGAAGAATTCATTGGCCATTTTCATAGCGAGTATATATTGTTTACACAAACATTATTTGTAGAGAAAAAATTTGTCAACAACTAGCCAGTTTGGAGAAAACAAAAGGATACTACAGTCATACTGAAAAAACGGAACCAAACTTAAGAAGGCTATAATTTTTTGAATTTTTATTTATTCTTTGCGGTTTTTATACCGTTACAAAGATATTTTCCTAAGCTTTTCAAAATTATGTTTTACATTTTCAGCAAATAATCATCAAAATTTTTTTCGATACGATCATTAAATTCAGAACGGTCAATAAACTCAAACTTTAATGAGCTTTAAATCTTTTGTTCACGTCGAGTTTATTTTTTTTTTTTGTTGTGTCAAGTATGTAGCGAAAATGTTTATGAGAACACAAATTTTTCATTATCCAAGCCGGCACAAGATGTATAAAATATGTCTTTGAAGGTATGATTTAAATCTTCTTCTAAAAGAACTTATCTAGACGTCTATAAAACGTCTAAAAGACGTCTAAAAGTTGTTTCTTAAAAGAATTTGTCTTTTGAAAAACAGCTATAAAAAACACCTTTTAATGGACAATTTGTGCTTCGAACGCCGAATTCGAACGTTGGAACCATAAACAGAGAAAAAGACTTTACGCGTTTTGAAACCAAGTTAAAAGTTGAAGAGGTTCCTGTGTATACATGTTCACGCCATTTTATTGTAGTTTATTCTTATTGTAGTTTATAACTTTAACGATAACTTAATTAACTTTTCATGCACATTTGTTTTTTTCAGAGAATCTAGGGTGTCTGTAGTCTCTAGTTTCCATAATGTGCAGACTTAACAGAGGCTAATGAAGTTATAGGAAAAAATTGCACCTAATATTTAGTGGCCAAGGCTCTACGAGATCATGCAGTACCAACATCTGTGTATTATTTTTAGAGACAGTAATTTGGTGGAGTTATCAACAATACATCACTATCAAGTGGATCGCCCTTTGAACGGTTAGTTCTTGTTTTTTATTCAAGTTATCATTCTACAAAGATTTTTACAAATTGTTAATCAAAACAGAATAAATTTCCAAAAAAAATGTTTTAATGTCAAATGCTGAGTAGGCTTTTTCACACTTAAACCACTTTCCAGACGGAAGAATTTGAAATGTCATCAAATCAAAATTTTACCCGATCTATTAAGGACCTGAAAAAAATGAACCAAATTTGGTTTAAGCAAAAACAAGCAAATAATATGAGTATGCAGGATAACAATCTAAGACCACCTTCCAGACAGAAGAATGTAAAACATCACCGATAAAATAGTTTTTTTTTGCGGCTCCTTATTTCTTAGAAGCTGTAACTTTTTCGTACAAAAGCTGTGTCATTATGATTTTCAGAAAAAAGCCTGCTTTTTGGATCAGTTAAAATTAGTCTTAATATTATTCTGTATTTAATCTTCTTTAAAAAGTTTCAATTACTTGCATTGCTGTTTGCACGTAATGTTTATAATAATTTTCGTCCATTTTTCCAATGTTTGTGCTGATGATGGCTGTACTGCGTGCTGAAATTTCTAAGGTAATTTGGCTTTCCCAGAAAAAGTTTTTTAACCCCGGTTAAGGATGATGGAAAGTTCCAAGAGGTTCGGTCTTTTAAAGTAGAGCCGTGGCCAAATGGTAAAGCACTGGATGTGTCAACCGGAGTCTCGTGTTCGACTACCTAACAAGGCTGGTAAAATTTACCAATCTCATTCGACGTTCGACGGTCTTGTGCTAACAGGGTCACGATTGTTCTGAATGGTACAGAAGCATCTAATGAGCCCTAAATACAAAATATCTGTTCTTTTTTTCTAAGAAGGTCACTTTGACAAGGAATCTAGTCAAAGTCAAATGGTCTCAGAACACCTCAAAAAATCTACGAAACTAACAGTTTTCTCCGCAAAAGTAAAAATGAAGAGGCTCAGAACACAAAATATCTATTTTTTTATCCAGGAAAGCCAAAAAAATCTAGAAGGCATCAAATCGTTTCATAACACAGCCATATTTTCCATCAAGGTAGATTTCGAAATATTCTCCGAATACATGTAAATTTCTAGAAAAAACATGCCTTCCGAACAGATATTTTGCAAAAATGCCTCGTTGGCTGCTTTCGATGGTACACTGAAGTGTTTCCAAGAAGGCAGAACTCTCATTGATAGCAGCTCATGAGAAACTGGGGGTTATGCTGAATTAATAATCATATAATTAAAAGGGGTGGATTTTCTACTTAGGTACATAAACCACAGCTGCCTTTTATTTTCATGCAAAAAATTCATGTAACGTTGAACTTCCCCGTCTTTCTTTATTATAATGATGCTATTTCTTCAAACATATGCGTGACTCAGAGTTACGATTAATAAGATTAATTCTACCTCAAACTCCTCCACCGATGTTTCAAAATTATTGTCAACTTTACACCAAAAGATCATTTTATCAATCAAACGGTGGAGCGATATAAAAAAATACAGTCAGGTATAAAAAGATTTTAATTAAATGTATCTTATTTTGAAGCATTGTTGATGCAGTTTAGTTAATTCTACCACGGTGTACTGTTTGGGTGAAGAAAGTAAAGTTTAAAAATCATGAAGAACTTGAGTATCATTTTGCTTTTGACATTAATTACGTGTGTTTGGTTGAACCCTATTCCTAAAACAAGTAAGTTTAACAATTTTTTTGTTTTAAACCAATAGAACCCGCAGTTGGCTAAATCTTTTACAGATTTTGTAACACATCCTTAGCTTCAAGCTTAAATTCCTGGACACTGAAAAGTCTGAAGCACTTGTGATGTCATTACGAAAGGGAGAGCCTTTGACAAGCTCACAAATGGTCTAAAACGTCTTAAAACGGCCCAATAAGCACAATGAGAGTGTTTAGAAGGTTACAGCACTTGTAGTTTGGGTTATACGCATACCACGCAACCCAGTGCTTATACAGTGTTAGTTGATTTTATTAAGAAGAACCATATTTGTGGTTGCACAAGGTGATTTCCAGACTTTATAAGCTCTTAACGACATTGTAATATTCTGGTCAATTCTGGGCCGATGCTGAGCCTGTAGGTCCAATCTCAAGCTTTAAATAGTACGGCATCAAACGGGCTCAAATCCAAATCAACAATTTATGAAATACTTTTGGAAGAGAGTAGATCGATTTCCCAATATCAAGAACCCGGAATAGTAACGTTTTTGTTGATTACAGACGTAACTCGAATTTGTAAAGGCATTAGAATCATAATTGGACTCGTAATTTATCCCAACGAGATCGTCAGGAACGAACATTATTCATTTCTCGAACAAAAGAATAAAGATATATAAATCAGCTGTTCGATACCATGAAAAATCTTTGTGATTTTGGTGTTAGTGTAACAGACTTAACTTTTAACAAATTCTTTTTGAAAGAAAAGTCTGAGAATAACAGATTTTTGACATACTTTGAAAAGCAATTTTATAGCTGGTACCACTTAACTACTTGATTGGTTTAGGTAAGGCTTCTTCTGAAGTAAACATGTATATGTATTACATCATATATTTTATATTTATCTTTATTCTTATCATTTTTTCACCAATGACTATAATGAAGCAAAAAAAACGGTAAAACTAAGAATTAAATTACGTGGTACAATTTTATTTTGAATAGGAATCAATGAGTCTCGAAAATGTAGAAAATGTAGAAACCTACAGTTTATCATCCTATCAGTTTTTATTTATCTGTTTCATATTCCAAAACAATAACTTCTTATGGAATATCAACGCCCAGCTTTTTTACATTTCTGGGAGAAGAGACTTTCTTACAATTTGAAATTCTTAAAGAAATAGCCTCCTGCCGACACCTTATTATATAATTTAATCTTATTATTAACAAAAAGATACATTACGTGTAAAAGATGCAACTAAGTAATAACAGTTCATGGGAGGGATAAAAGAAGAAAAAAGTAGGACAGAATTCTCGGAAGGTCACACATTATAACATTTTTCTTTAAACGGCAAAACAAATTCACAATGAAAATACTTTAGTGTCGTAACGACAATTTTTGTATTGGGAGGACCTATTTGTTGTACTATCTAAGGAGGCCCCATCATGGTTGGGTCAACGAGCAAAGAATTTTTTTTGAATTTTGACGTTCTAAAATAAGAAAAAATGGCTACAACAGCCTCCTAGAAATAGTTTTTGTAAGTAAATAAAAGATATCCCGGATATACCCTCCGGTGGTTACGGCACTGTACTTCGTTTGCATTTTGGCCCAACTATAACTGTTTCCGATAAATTTTAAAACGAAAACAGTTCAAAACAATCTACATATCTTTGACACTCACTCCCTCACTTATTATTTATCTATCCAGGATCAATGTTTGACACTATATTTTATTTTATTTTGCAAAGTTGAAGTTTTGGAGGATCTGGAAAACTTGGTGAAAGATCGAGGCTTAGAAGAAAAATCTGACCAACCTCAGGTGATTATTTTTATTGATGAAGTTTTTTGAAACAATTTTACCATCCTAACTGAATATTTCCTGCAAAATTAACAATGTCACTCATTGATCGAACATATCATCATGTTAGTCCTCACACGTCAAAGCAGAGAGCCAAAAGATGAAAAGAGGAATAAATAGTTCAGGAAACCTTTTTTGATATATTTATTTCTTTAGGACTCCTTGGTAAGACTTGATGATGCAGTGTCTCACGAATATAAAAAGACCGATGATGTTGAAACTGCAATTAAAGATGAGTCAGTGGATTCAAAAGTAAATCAAATGCCTGAAGAAGCAATGAATGATGAAGCAATGGACCAAGTAGATCAAGTTCCTGTTGAAGATGGAATGAGCGATGAAAAGATGGACACACCATCAAGTGACGAAGAAATGGAAGTAGTTGAAAAAATGTCTGATGAGAAGGCTGATGAAGATATTGTAACTCCATCGAGAAATGAACCAATGGATCAGGCGGAATACCAAATGTCTGATGAAGAGGCAATGAATGATGAGGACATTAACTCACCATCAAATGATGAAACAGAAGACCAAGTGGAAGATGATATGCCCGAGAAAGGTGCGCAGAATGACGAAGAGGCTCAAACACCATCGAGTGACGAAATAAACGATGAAGTGGAGGATCAAATGTCCGATGAAGAGGCAATGAATGATGAGGAGATTAACACACCATCAAATGATGAAACAGAAGACCAAGTGGAAGATGATATGCCCGAGGAAGGTGCGCAGAATGACGAAGAGGTTCAAACACCATCGAGTGACGAAATAAAAGACGAAGTGGAAAATCTAATGTCCGATACAGAGGCAATGAATGATGAGGAGATTAACACACCATCAAATGATGAAACAGAAGACCAAGGGGAAGATGAAATGCCCGAGGAAGGTGCCCAGAATGACGAAGAGGTTCAAACACCAACGAGTGACGAAAAAAATGACGGAGTGGAAGATCAAATGTTGGATGAAGACATAAAAAAGATTGCGGGAATTGAAACACTATCCAGTGACGAAACAGAGGATCAAGTGGAAGATCAAACGCCTGAGAAATATGCAGATAATGAAAAAGAGATCAAAACACCATCAAGTGACAAAATCATGGATGCAGTTGAAAAAATCTCTGATGAAAAAGCTGATGAAGGTTTTCAAATTCCATTGAATGAGGAAACAATGTAAACCAATGCAGATGATTTTTTACCAGAAATGTTGGCGAAGGACTCGGTTTATTTCCTGAAAATTAAGAAAAATAATTTCTCTTCCGATCACTATTTTAGTACAATTTATGACAAACTGTTACTGTCTGAGTGTAATTAAATAAAATAGAAATAGAAAAGAAATTAAATAGAAAAGGTTGAAAACAACTGTTTCAGTTACATTTTTTAAGAATTTAACATTCAATAAAGTAGTCCCACATTGCTCCATTTTAACCGTATAACAAACAGGCTTGGTAAATACTCTAACAACTTCATGAAAAAACTTCTATACTTTAATATAACTTTACTTGATCACCTGTGTAATCATTCTCAACGTGTTTAATTACGGTATCAAATGTCAA
>JAUBWS010129516.1:0-22080 GCA_032270445.1 Darlingtonia californica
TGCTGCAATATACATAAGAAAATATTGATACAAATAACAGAACAAGAATATTGCTTGATATTTCCATCCCCTCCTTTGCGAGAATGACATATTATTTCAATATTCTTTATATCTTACTTAGATAATAATATTTTTCCAGCCTTTCCAGCCATAGCTGTTGCAAATGGTATATGTTTTTCAGCTTTTCCAGCCTCACTGGACACCCTGATATAAGACAAAATATCTGCATCAAATCTAAGATAACACCTCGTTTTTTTCCTGAGATCAGAGCTTTATCAGACCGAATACAAAAAATAACCCAGAATTACAAATTGCAAATATCTACCCTTCATCTCTAGGAAAGTCGAGAAAAACCTATATTAGACATCAAGTGTTTTCAGGACACACCAATATTTTCCAAAAGACAGGATTTTTTGCCGAATACATTTTCCAGGGAAGTATTTGAAATATTCTCCGACCAAAATTAAATTTCTAGACAAAAAATTCCTTCTGAGCAGACATTTTGCGCAACTGTCCTGCATAGTCATATAGCATAGTCTAGCATATCTGAAATTATCATATGGTGAAAAATAATTCTTCCAATTTATTAAAAAAAGAAATTTTCTCGGTTCACACTTGGGTTTGACTCATATTAACACACTTAATTGACATTCCATTCAAAATCTCCAAATATTTCTTTCAGTCGTATATAACTTTACGTAGTAAAAATACAATTTAATTTGCAAAAATTATAATTAAAAACTCTAAATTTCTAAATAAAAAAGACCAAAACAGTGAACCCTAGATATCAACAAAAACATTTACCATTTTTTGTCACTGACATGCACAATTGCACTATCGTCCTCAATTTCCCTTACAAGCATCTAATCACGAAAAAAACTAATCCCTCTTCAGAAAATGAAATATGATGCAAACTAGACTTGAGGTTTCTCACCTGAGTTCACCTTTGAGAAGTTTGTCAAAGTATTTATAAAAGAACTCCCAATCAACTTCTTTTACCATTGCACTGCTACAAAATTGTCAGCAATTCCAGCCCAAATTCAAGTTATTTAATTTGGTTTTTAAAAACGGATATTTAGCAACGGGGGATAAAACCTTTGCGCAGCCATGTTTTCGAAAACAAAATCCCCTAAACAATTTTCCAATAAAAATAATACTTTAAATATAACCATTCACTACGTGCCAAGCAATCAAATTTCTCTCTTTAGCAATTGCAATACATTTCATAAGCATCTGAATTTTTCAGGTGAGACTGAATTATGTTTATCTCAAAACTCGATTATCTCTACATTAGATTTACATTCTAACCTTATGAAAGTAGAATTCAATTGTCAGGAAAACCAAGTTCTTTTATATATGTACTTCGTTCCTTCAAAAGTCTTTTATTCCCTATGATTGCCAAAAATTCAGACTGAGATCTCAGCCTTTAAATGCTTATAGACGTTATGCTCATAAAAATATAAGGGATTCATCCATCTACGTGTATGGAAAAACATGGATTTCAGCGAAATGGACAATTTTGATGTATCATGCACCATCTCAATTTTTCGATTTAGACCCTCACCGTGAACTACGCTAACAGACTATCAAAAACGTGAACGCAACACTTGAAATACTAGCCTACCCTGTACCAGAACTCCAAGAAAGAAGCGCTAAAGTACGGTCTACGTACGGTAGGAATTTCCCGTCCCTCTATAAAGTCTGGTACAGGCAATTAAAAAATACATGACGTGGATGTTAAAAAAGTGTCAGGTTTACTTTAAGGAGTGAGAAAAGTATGTATACGATATGAATATAAAAAGAAAGAAAGGCTAAAAATTATAACGTTGAAAAATTACAAGTTTATTCGATTAGACAGTTAATCAATAAAGATTTTAAATACCACCTGAGCTCATTTATTTCTATTAAAACTTAAACTGAATACGCAAAATTAATTATCTAAAAGGTCATGATTGTTGATAACTGGTATCAGAGTTTGAAAACATTGTACACGTTTTTCTAAATAGCATATTCACCATGGAAGCAAGAACCAGAATTAAGTTAATATAAGTAACTTAGTTTTAACCCTTTTTTGGACTCCCGCCAGAAAAAAAATTCAATTACTGTAAATTGGCTGGACACAGAGTACTACTTTTGTGCCAAAAATAAGTTTTTTTATCATGATTCTACTAAAAAGGTTTAACACTTTTTACCCTTTAATGACTTCCATCAAAACACACATCCTAAGAAGGGTTGAATTACTTATTGAAAAAGCGCGTTAAACCGTTGGAATTCAAATAAATTTGAAACTTTGAGTTTTGTCAAACCGTCAGACAAATATCATTTTGACGACTAACGCATTCGATGAAAAAGCATTGCCACGTGCAAAATGCATTGGCGGACAAACTGTGTGGATTTTCTCATTACCGTCAATATTTTTTCTGCAATCCTCTTCTTCGTCACGTTGGTAAATTCGGTCGCTGATGAAGTTCTTGTACCCTCGTTTTTCCTTTAGAGCTTTGCGAAAGTTTCAGAAGTTCATCTTTTATTGCACGTATCAGAGGTTGAGAACTAGCGTCTTTTTTCAATGAGCCAATATCACTGAAGTCTATAGTTGTGTTGTTTGTGGAAGCAGGGTATGGGTCGGGAACACGTGGCAAAAGATTTTCCCCAATGACTTCTCCAATCTGAAGAAAAATAAAGGAATACTTTTTAAGGACTGTACTACATAGCGGAACAAAAAATAAGTTCCCAAATTAGATCTTTGTATAATGAACTTTGAATCTGAGATAAAAAGAGAGATTCTCTGGAGAACCAAAAAAGTAATGTACACCTTATATAAGAACAAACCATCTACATTTTATAAGAACAAACCATCTACATTTTAGCAAAAACATTACAAAACTGTAGAACAAAAGAACTAACAACATTCTGAGAAGACTCTTAGCTCAAAATCCTGAAAATTAAGAGCGTTTGAATGCTTACTTTAAGTTGGATGGTCTCATTAAAATACGTGTTTTAAATATATATCATTCAAAATATCCAAGCATTTTAACTCACCTGCGGCCCGTAATTTTCTACATTAGCAACATGCGGACTCCATAACATCCCGCCCATACCATCCGGACGCTGTTGAACCGGCGTTATGTAAACGTTTTGTCCAGGGTTTCCGTATGGCATTGAAAGTGAACTAACAGCAGGACCATACATTGGGTAACCCATCCGTTGATTGATATATCTAAATAAATACAAAATCAGAACTTACAAGCCGGCAAAACCCACAACATTTAACAAACGTCTATGGAGATGTATTTCTGTTGTCGCTTCAAATTGAAATACACTTCTCCTCAGACTGGTATTCCTCATCTGTCAACCTTATTTGGCTGATGATAAGATTCTGATGAAGGCTGTTACTGCTTCAGTGGCGGTTTTAGGTGGGGAGGGACTAATGGGGTAAATGTTCAGGGCCATGGGCTCTTTTTCCCTAAAAATCCCAGCACTTGTACCCCAAAAACCATTTTTTCAACTAATGACGCCAATTGAAGGAACTTACAGTGACCTCAATGATCAAATCACAAGAAAGGCCTCATTTATTGCCAAAATGCCTCGAAAATTGAAAACGACCATTGCCACTAATCGTTTATCCTAGTCATTTAAAAGTTTCCCGTTAGTCACAGCTTTTCTACGGACCTGGTAAGGACCTAGGAGTGCAGCCACCTATGCAAAAGAGAGTAGCACTCGTTCCTTTGGTTTCCAATCAGTCAACAACTATCTGAAATACACCACTTCAGGGTCTCCATTTTTGAGTGCACGCGCAGATTTCTTAATTGGTTTTGGTAGGTAATAAGTTACAAACAAAACTTGGTTAACTTCATGTGTTCTATGAATCCATTGGGGAATAATCATAAAGTCAATTTTGAACGAAATTTTTATTGTACTCCAATAATTTCCAAATTAATGAATTTTTACCTACTAAAATAATTAAGAAATCCGCGTGCACATTTTTAAACTGAGACCGTGAAGTGGTGTATTAGATGTACACATTCCCCTAAAGTGTACGTAACACTGCTGTATGATTTATCATACAATCATTATATTAAAGAAAATATGAAAAATTTACCTCTGCCTTTCAACTGGATCCCATGTAACAAGCGGGTCCGGGTATGCAGGGTATTGTGGATACTGAGGCATCACGTAAGGATTTGCAGGTTTTTTATTTGCACCAGGTGGAATGGCTGATGTCCGACCGTGTGAAAGAGCCGGTTCAGGTAAAGCGGGAGGCATACCGGCAAATCTTCGAGTTGGATTTTTGCTATTTGATGGTTTTTGTGGGGTTTTTTCATCGACTTCATCCTGTCCAATTTGGTTTCGGTAACGTTTTAATGTATTGAATGTATCATCAAGTAACGAATGAATTCTACGTCTTGCTTCTCGCATGCTGATCTCTGAATCTGCTTCTGATGCTTCTTCATCGTAAAGCTGCAACATCAAACAAAATAGAGTGTTACATACAGTTCGTAAATTGGAATCTCCATTTTGATTGGCTGCGTTAAAAGTGCCTAAACCGTTTTTGATAGAGTCTGAAATCGAAATGAGAGTGGCGCGCAAACGTCGTTTTTCACGATCTCACCCCGAGGTTTTTAACAACCAGATTTTTGAACCCAAAGATCCGAGCCCTATATTAAGACTTTCTATTTGTGCAATTCGGCTATATTCATATTAAACAAAGGGCAGGAATGTCTATAAATTTCTTGATGAAGATCATAAAATTCTAGCATGTCTCTCTAGCATATCGACTTATTTTGTACCGATATTTTGGGAATCTTATGTAAGATATTGAACACGGTTTGGCCGAAGTAGAAACATCTTTTAACCTTGCTCAGTATTGTTAGTGATAAAAATTCGCAAATTAAAACTGAGAGCGTCAATTTATCCAACGATAAATTCAGTCTTATACAGTTGACAAGTTTCCTGAGAATAGTAGTGAAAAAACGTACCTGATCTGTTGAGCGATTTAAACCAGGACTTGCTGTGGATTTGAAACTTTTCAACTCAATTTCTTCTCCTTTTTTATCGCTCATTTCAGAGTAGGACTGATCCAAAGGAGCCAGGCTGATTTTGTTTCGTCGCCTCATTTTTCGACGTAACCGACCTTTGCGCTGTCGTAAACTACAAAAAGAACTCAAAATTTTTTAATAAGTATTAACTATGCAAAGATTATATATACACAATATTGAAAAGCTCAAGAAGAAATTGAAAAGACAAAACAACTTAATTAAAAAGTTTCTTATGATAGAACATCAAAAATCTTACTCTGATGCTTTTGGATCAAGGATACTGTTGATCTTTTCCTGTTCTTTTCTCCATGAGCTGCTCACTCGGCCTTCACTCAGCGTCGATGACGTCATACGGTCCGCTGCAAATAACTGGTCACGCTGTCTTTGCTTGTTGCGCATGCGCTCGACTTCAGTCTTATGATCATCGTCCGGGTTTCCCTGTAATTAAAAAAGAATTCCCAGGTCATTCAAACGTGGTCTAAATATATTTTACCACAGCTTTTGTATGAACTTGAGTAACCCTATTTTTTCTGGCACTTGAACTCCTCGGGAAAAATGATAATGTATGCCTATTACAAATTCTATGCTATGTTGAACAAAGCTAATTTCTTTGTTATCAACCTCCGTCAAAATGGAAAAACCTATAACGTTAGATTTTCGCGAAATGCTATTTCCATTCATAGTATGTTAAAAACTCTCCACTTTAAACGTGTTTGTACCATTTGATTATGAGAAAGATATTGAAAACGAGAAAACTTACCGGTTGCGATTGCGGACGTGGTGGAACCGATCCTACAAGCGACGTCTGTTGCATATTGATGGCTGGTAGTGGCCCTGATGGTTTTGTGTATGCGTCCGATGATTCGATATCAGTACGAAAGCGAATGGGAGGAGTTGTTTGGTATTCTTTTGAATCATTCATGAAACTGAAAGTTGGCATGTGGTCTGCAGTGTATGAATAATTGTGCTGAAAAGACAGAGGTAAACACAAGTAAAATATTCGCTTGAAGTAATAAAAGGTCTTACGGAAATCTTAAGCACATTTCATTCAATCTAAATCTTATCAAACATTTACTGCACTAATCGAAATTTTTTTCATTTTTCATTACCTAGAAACTTTAGTAGATAAGATTCTATCCGACTGATAATAATAGTCTTGGACAACTGGGCCCACATTTCACATCAGTTCTGTCACCAAGTATTCTGAAAATCATTTCAAAGGGTTCTCTGGTAGACTTACCCTTGAGTCATCATAAAGTGTGTTGCCGGTCATTTCAAGAGGTCTTCGTCTATTCTCTTCACGTCGCACAGGTACTGAAGGTGGCGTTTTCGATCTTGGAGGCGTTCGAGGCTTCCTTTGGGGCGGAGTGGCATATTCAAGTCGCTCTCTCGGTTGTTTTTGTGGGGGCGCTTTTGACCTGAAAAAGATGAGACACGTTGATCACTGAGTATTATTCAGTACTAATATTGATAGTGATGATATGTATATCATAATATTTTGAAGTTCATACGAATTAAAAGAAATAAAAAAGCATGTACCCTGAAACAATCGACAATGAAAACTTAACAAGTATTTTTTAGTCCTATATTTGTCCTCCTCTTGAAGTGATGCAGAGGAGGACAAATATACATAATATAGTATGTGAAATGTTACCTAGTAACAACCACACTCTCTTCTTCGCTTTCATCCTCTTCTCCTTCGCTTTCTTCTTCTTCTTCTTCTTCCTCTTCATCATCATCTTCACTTTCCTCATCAACTTCATGCAAATTGTATGCTGGATTTTGTCTATAAAATAATTATCAAATAGTTTGTTGCTGATATACATGAAATTTGTCATGGAATTGAAAGTTATGCAGAATCCCTCCATCACAAGAACAAACATTTCATCGAGACACCAATAGACCAAGTGTAGGGCAAAACATCTCGAAACGGTTCATTGGATGGATAAGGATGAATGACGAACGAAATGAATACCTTTCATAATTTTGTGACTTTTTCAAACTTGATCGTTGAACTTTTCGTCTTTGTGAAATTCGAAGGTCATCATTAGTGAAATGCTTGACATTGCCAGAGAACAAGGGTAAAGCCATGTCTCCTTTCTTTGATACGTAAGCATACTCAGCTTCTTGAGCTTCTTCTGGCGATGGATCAGCCTTTGATTGTCAAAATAAATAATTGATTCGCAGATAAACTTACATCTCGAAAAAAGAGTATCATTTTCAAGTCAGATTATGTAATCAAATCAATATTGTCATGACAACAAACTCCCAAGGGTAGTAATGCAATTATCTCCATAAGATTTCATTTGTACGTTATCATGACTGGACAAGAGGACTGAAATTTCAAATGGCTATAAAGTGAGGCTGGTATCAGAAAGGTTAAGAAACCATTCAGGCTTATATGATAAAATACTAAGAAACCGTTTGAGTAAAATATTTCTCATAAAGATGTATTTTTTTATTCGAAAGCAAGTGAAAAGAGCCCATTTCGATCAAAAATTTAGCCGCAGAAAGAAACACTTCCTTTTTCCGTCATTCAAAACGTACGTTCATTCAAGGAGCTGAAGGAGGAGTAAATTAGACCAAAAACGAACAAGGGGGGGGGGGGGGTGGAAGGGGTCGAAAATTCGAAATTTTGGACGAACGCACTATTTGAATGGCTCCCAACTTGATTAAGAAAAAGCAAGAAACGATGCTTGTAAATTTCCGTGTATTTCTTTGAAAATAAGATAAAAAAAGCAGCTGTTACAGAGGTCCATAGTTCAGAGGCAGCACAAAGTGTTTATATTAGAGAACTAACCTTTTATGAATAGTTGTACACCAAAAACGTTCTAAAGGTTGTTTTAAAGATTTGAAAACCAAGATTCACGGAAGAGACTTAATGACACAGAAAAAACAAAATCGATTGTTAGGATGGCAAAGCAAACAAACTTCAGCATAGAAAATTAATGAAGAAAAATGCACCTTTTTGACTCCAGCATCTACTTCATCAGTCACTGGTTGAATTTTATGGGTTGGGGGCGGACCGCCCTTCTTCCAACGCCAACATATTGCAAACAAGATCAAAAACATGACCAACACTACACCGCCCACTACGCCAATGATCCAGTATTTCAAATCATCTGTTGTTGCCGTGGTAACCACTATTAATGGTTGTGGAGCTAATATAACCTGACGAAATGATTAACATTAAGTTAAGTGAATCAAGGGATGTGCTTTTCATTTTTAGTTCTAAACCATTAATGAAATTAATGATTCCTGCGAAACTTAATTTGTTCGGCCATCCGCGAATTCTTTCTCCAGTCCAGAGAAATTTTACAATGGCAAAATTAATTTAGTTCTTTTATCACAAAAGCACTATGGATAGAGATAAACCTTCAAAAGCGAAGGTGACGGAAAATGGTCGATTCATCTTACCTCTGCGGCAAGAATTGTTTGCATTTCATTAACAGGGATTTTGTTCATGATATTAGAAGCTTCCACAGCTGATATGAAAAAGCCACGATCGTTCAATATGAAAGTAACATCATACGGTCGGTTGCCATAAAATGCCATCACCTAAATCCAAAAATAAAATACCTTTTTAAATATTTACTTTCACATCAACTAACTAAAAATCGAAATCAAAGACATTCCGTTTCTGGAGTCTCAAGGTCAGAATTTTTTTTTGAAGGCCTCTTAATTAAGCAGTTTAACGGATCGTATTGGGAAAAAAACAAAATTGTGATTTCGCGAAAGATAACATTTTGAGTGCACCACGAAATCAAAATGTAGCAGAAAATTACTCAAAAATACGAAATTTGCTTTCCTTATTGTTCTGATTATTAGAGAGGAATTTTTAAACGAAGCCCTTGATGGCTATGACAGATTTAACTATAAACCTATCGTTTTGCTATTAAAACATTGAAACTAACCGTTGTTTCAACGCTACCAGAAGCGCGTCTTTTTCTCCTGTTTGTTCCTGAGTGTTTGCCTTTTAAATAGACATTCGATATTGCTTGACCAAGAGTTTGCCGATATGTGTTCTTTTCTATGTCATTGCCGAAAATGATGTAGGGTTTTATTTTCATACGAATAAGAAATTCACGATTTGTCGTGGATGTTGGTAATTCAGCAGGGTAAGGTAAGACAACAGCCTATGAAGAAATAAAAATAATTCACCTTGACAAAACTCGTAATATCCCGTGAACAGAGAGAAACTGCTGCAAAACCTTTTTAGACGGTTCAGAGCTATGAGGAAAATGACACATGTATTTTATGAATTGACCCAAAAATTAGAATAAAAATCATAAGCATTCTTTAGTAATTAAGATAATGATTGTAAAAACTTCTGTCTATCAAATATTCTCATGGCAAATGCAGCAATAAAATTTACTAATATACCACGTATATCAATGTGAACTTCAAGGAAAACTTACTTCTAAAGGAGTAAGGACGCCATTCAAAGTGGCGAGTTGATTTGGTTTCGTAGTGAAGAAACTAGTGATGTCGGTAGCATTTTGAACCACGTTGTTGACGACATAATAAAAGTTAACATAAGAGAATCCGCTAGCAGTTTCTTTCTTGACTTTTTCTTCAATAATCTGAAATGCAACATGAATATTGTTGACGATTGTTTATTTAATGTAATTATCTCCGGAATTCTTCAGAAATTTTACCAGTAGCATTAGAATCTGTTCTTGACAGTTCTCATGAAATTGTTTGGAGGTTTGGATAGCTCAGTTGGTTGAGCACTCAACTTCAAAAGGTTCCTGGTTCGGGTATAACCGAAGTACAAATTAAATCTATCGGCAGTCCTCGCTAGGGTTGAATGTAAACAAACTTTATTAAATATATAATGTAAGTCCGAGTTTGGTCCAGTTTATCTTTGTTTTGTGGACATAAACGTAAACGCAATAAAGGGATTTTTTCTATTTCCTCGGCAAAAAATTGAAAAAGTGAATTTTCTCACAGAATGTCCTTTTTTATCTTTAGAAAACATAATTATCTTCTCGTAGCAAGGTGGTTTCTTCTTTTTAATGTGTTTGAAAAGAATTTGCGAAACTATTTGTAATTAGTAAGTAAACAAAAGTCATCAAAACGAGCGTAAAAGTATCGTAAACTTTCTTTAAGGCGGTGACAATACCATAAATTTTACTTTCAATCTCATAGTAAATATAATAAAAAATGTTAGCCTAAAGAAACCCTTTCGGTTCCACTCTGCGCGTAAAAAGTAATACGTACCACTACTGAAACTTGAACATTGTTGTTGCGTTGTCTGTAAAATAGCGACATTCTATTCCGAAAATGTTCTTGGTTGGTGGTCTGCGTCATTTCCTGTCGGATGAGGATGGCTAGAACATCGAATCTCGTGTACTGTGCTGTGGGAACGACTACTGAAACTTTATCAACAACCTAAAAATAAACATGGTTTACCAATTAAACCTTCAAATTCCGATGTCCACTAAAACGGACATGGCAGAGAAACTTTTTTTACAGTCTACGGACCCCTGGGATCTAGGAGCTCCACGACGTATGCAACAGGGAACGCTTCCCGGTCAACAATACCGGATGCGCCGCAAAAAAGTTTCCCTCGGAATTAATATTATGCAATATCTATTTTTTCTTCGTATACATGGATTTTTTTTATTTGGAAGCAGAAAGATCAATTTAAATTTTTGTATATGATTTAATATATTAAGTCAATCCGTTAAAGAGGAAAAAAGAAGAGCACAAACTTTTCTTTTCTTTTTAAAAAACGCAAACAGAGTATTAATTAATCTTTTTAAAAAAAGAAACAATTGCTCAAACTATTAAAATTTACTTAATTTTGAGTCCAGGTAAGTTTAAAATCACAAAAACTTCACTTTTTAATAAAAAATGATGACCTTTGCTTTTGGGACTATAAATACAACTCGAAAATATCAAGAACAATTACTCTTTTAAAAATAAAGCACATCATTTAACGAAAAAATTATTACCCTGTTTTTTGTTTATATCTCTTCAACGGATTGACGTATAATAACAAATTATATACGAAAATTTAAGTTAATCTTTCTGCTTGCCAATAAAAAAAAGTAAATAGTGCGTAATATTAATCCAAAAAGGGAAATTTTTTTGCAGCGCATCCAGTAGGAGCAAGTGGGCTACCTAATCGGTAAAAAATCTGTCGGTAAAAAGTGACGAATTTTTGTCTTGGTGACGAATATTTTTTACCGACGGTTTTTTTACCGATAAGGTATGTCTTAAGTCTGGAAAGATTCCGGCACTCAAAGAGTTAAACAAGCTTAGTTTACCTTTCCAATTTTCAGTTTACGTTTAATTTTGTTTCATGAATTTACTCTGAATGAAAGATTTACTAGAGAATACCAATTATTTAAAGACCTAACATAAAATTTGACAATTACCAACACCCTTTTATTGCGAAAAAGTTCGAAAAAAATCATTTCAAAATCTATCCGAAACCAAGAAACGCAACGCTTCTTGCAAAATTTCGAAAATACCAATAGTATTTTTTCACACCTCTTAAACCAAAAAATATATTAGATTTTTTTATAGCTTTATTCAATTAATAAGAAAAAGGCTGTTTCTGATACTTACTGGAAACCCAAGTCGTTTTTGTAACCCACTATCACTGAGAGTGTTGAACGTCTCGACTGCTTGTTCAGGTGGAACAACATTTTGGTTATCTTTTACTTGAAATTCAATGGATACAAGCGAATTGTTTCTCACTGTTCTCGCAATCTAAAAGTGAATTAGGTTTATAAACTGTTTATATTCTCAAATGACACAGCAAGAATGACACAAACACCATAGCATTGTCTTGACCTGAAATACGAAATATACATGCACAAATCAGAGGAACAGCTTCAAACAGCCAACCTCAAGTGGTTAGATTTGAAGTTTTAGAAAAATGGCTCTATGTATTTTGTGTAGTTACCATGTTGAACTGACTTATGGCAACAGCAACGCAAAACCAAGCTATTACGTTGCCTCCGTTTACGTTTTGATTTCGGAAACTCGCTATTCTCCCATATAATGCCTTGAAGAATTAACCCATTACGAAAGTATCTCTGGTCGATATACACAAAAATGTTTGGAAATAAGTTGATTAATAGATTACCAGTTTTTATTATCAGAATTTATAAGACACGTCATTTGTCTTTTAATTTAACCTCGTATACAAAATTTATTCTTGCCAACATAACTAATGCTTTGAAGCCATAGGAAGCACAAGGATATATTTTGTTTTAAGTAATTTTGCATACCTCTTTGAAATTAAGCAAAACTTAACATATAGAATCATGTATTTCTAATTCCAAAACCATATGATCCATGAGGCGAGAAGATCTATCAAACTCGAATTATTCCTTACAAATTATTACCTGAACAGTAGCTGTAGTTACTGCTCTCCTTTTACGTCGTTTCTGGATTGATTTTGCAGCTACATAGGTATCTGCTAGCTTCTTCTCCATTTCAGATACAAATGAATTAGATTGGACATCAGTAGTTTCTGGTATGATGAGTGTAATTTCAAGTAGTGTTTGATTTTTTGGAGGATCTGTTGTCGGAACATTGATGGATGATGATAATGGCAGTGCTGTTGATGAAAGTGCCGATGGTTGAATCGATTTGGAATCTGAAAAGATTGTGGAAACAGTTCCATGTGTAGTCACTGAAATTAAAGTATGGTGTTGATTATTACTACTTATCACTTGTGAAGAATCTTTTAGAGAGACTGTGCTCGTATGTTGTGCAGTTATTTTGTGCGTGCTGGTGTGCAAGAGATATTTCGTTAAACTTGATGTACTGTGCAGTTCAGATGTGTGTAATTGTGTTGTCGTCTTGTGCATTTGAGAAGTGCTGTGCCGTTGGGATGTGTGAAATTGCGTCGAAGATGTCGTGTAGTGCAACGAAGATGTAAGCAGATGAGTTGAAGACGTGCCGTGCACATTACTACTTCTAATCATTATCGAAGAATTCTTTTGAGAAACAGTGCTCTTATGCTGTGCTGTTGTCGTGTGCGTGCCGGTAAGGTAGTGCGTCAATGATGCTGTACTGTGAAGTTGGGTTGTGTGCAACCGCGTTAAAAGTGTCGTGTTGTGTCGTGAAGATGTGCTATGCAATTTAGAAGTGTGCAACTGAATCAAAACTGATGTGCTGTTAAACTGAGTAGATGCAGTTGTCAGATAGATTGTTTGTTTCACTAGAGAAGTCATAGGATTTATAGAAACATTTAACATATTACTGTTGAACTGTGCAGTGGTATGGTACATGGTGTTGGTGGCAGCATGTATGTTTGTTGAGAAGAAACTTGTTCTCAGTCGAGATGTTCTGTTCATTGAAGTGGTTGAATTACTTTCAGACACCACCAAGCTTCGACTGGACGTATACAAAGAATAAATTGAAGTACCTCCAGGTAAACAAACAGTTTGCGTTATTCTCCTGGTGCACACTCCCAACAATGACGAAACCACCATAGTTTGACTACTCATTAACAATGATTCAGATGGCATCGATCCTTCATTGCTGGATACTTGGCTACTATTCACTAGCGAAGAAAGTTCAGCTGTATGTGAAGTTCTCATATTTCGTGTAGATCGGTCTGAATAGCTATAACTGGAAGTAACTGATAGGGGAGTTGGTTTAACCATAGAAGGTACAGTTTCTTGAGAAGACTTGACTAAACGTGATGTTTGAGTTGACGCTGTACTTGAAATTGAAAACGAGTTGGTAGGTATGGTTGATGTCTGAACAGAATTTGTTGGTTCAATGCTGCTTCCAGTTGTGAAACTTGTAATAACACTTGATGGAAAGGTGAAAAATGAAGAATCGTTTCCACTTGGAAGACTTGAAACTACAGGTGCAATTGAACCCAAAGCGGTAGATGTTGAATTGATAGACGTCGCATGGTTCATATTAGGATTACTTGAAAAAAGTTGTCCAACTGACCTGCTTGGATTCAAAGTACCAAATGACGTAGGGTCTAGCTTTGAATAACTTGAGGGTAGTTGTTCAAATGAATTACTTGAAGTCATAATATTAGATGCAGCCATTTGATTCGAAGTAAAATTACTGGAGGGTAGTTGTACGATTGAACTGCTTGGCCTCATAGTAACAAATGTAGTTAGATTCATCGTAAAATTACTCGAGGGTAGATTTTCAAATGAACTGCTTTTAACAGATGGTGCATGATTGGTAGCAGAACTGCTTGAAGGTAGTTGTCCAACTGACCTGGTCGGATTTAAAGTACCAAATGACGTAGGGTCTAGCTTTGAATAACTCGAGGGTAGTTGTTCAAATGAATTACTTGAAGTCATAATACTAGATGCAGCGATTTGATTCGAAGTAAAATCACTGGAGGGTAGTTGTACGATTGAACTGCTTCGATTCATAGTAACAAATGTAGTAAGATTCATCGTAAAATTACTTGAGGGTAGATTTTCAAATGAACTGATTTTAACAGATGGTGCATGATTGGTAGCAGAACTACTTGAAGGTATCTGTTCAAGTGAGCTGCTTGAATTAAGAGTGACGGACGCTGTGGGTGAACTGCTTGGATTGAAATAGACGGATGTTGTAAGGTTCTTATCAAAAACACTTGAAGATACTTGGTTAAATGATGAAATCGATAGTTCCAATCCAGTTGATTTTAGAGTACTTTGTGCGGAAGAATTAGCAATAATACTATTTGAAAGTAAATGTCCAGTAAACGTGCTACTTGATTGTTTGGAAGATACACCTGAATTCTGCAATACCATTTCACTTGAACTTGGCAAAATTACAATACTCGATGAATTTATTGCGGCATTGGATGATGAGGAATTACTGTTTGACACAGCTCTTCGTTTCCTTACATTTACTTGACCAACGATGGATGAGGATAAAAAATTTGAGCTTTGTGTTGAGACCGGAACTTTCGTTTCAGCATTTATGGTTGATCTGGTCGCCATAATAATTTCCACTCCTGTGGATAGTGAAACGTTTGAAGGTAATGTTGATAATAATACCGAAATATTGTCACTTTTCGCGATGGTACTTGAAATATTGACCATTGGAAAAGATGAGGGAATTGCACTTTTGGAAATAATTCCAGAGAGTGAAATGTTTGAATACATTGTGTCAGAAGAATCTACAACTGCCGTAGAAAATGGTCTTTCAGATAGTGATGATTGAACCATTGTATTTAAATGTTGCTCTTTAGATGTTGATGGTTGTATAACCGTCAATGTCATTGACACAAAACATGCTTCAACCACTGTGGTTACAAATATGGAACAAGATGGAAAACTGTTTTCTTTTGATGATTTGCTAATCAATGGAGGCTTAGTTGTTTCTAAAATACTTTTAGAAGTTAAAAAAGTGCTTGTAGTCACTTTTGAAAAAATAATTGGTGATGTAACCAAGGAAGAATTTCGATTAGTCATTGCGGAAGATACACTTGTTGTTGTATTTTCCAATGGTGGTACAGTAGAAATTGCATTCGCAGAAAAATCATGTGTGTTAATCGTTTGTGTATTTTGTACTTGACTGGATGGTATTTGCAAAGTGGATACTTTTGTTCTTAGCATGTTTGTTGATATCAATTGGTTAGTTTCTGATGAAAATGCTACACTGTTTGATAAAATAGCTGAAGATATAGTGACTTGTGAACTGGAAATGTCCGTTTTAGCAGACAAAAGCGCAATTGTCGATGACTGTGATGTACTTGATACACCGGCAGCAATCGAAGAATTTAGATTCAATGAGTCTGATACTATAGAAAAAATTAAAGATTGTGAGGCCAGTGTAGTCGATAAACTTGAAATCTCTTTTAGTGCGCTACTAGTTACATTATTAAGTTTTGATAAAGGCATAACTGCAGAGAAATGTGATATGTTTGACACCCTGGTAATGCCAGAAGAACTTTGTCTCAACGAGCTAGAAAAAATTCTTGATTGCAAGGCTGATGTAGCCTGTACACTTGAAACATCTTTTGATATATTGGTAGGTAGGTTGTTCGGTATTGATGGAAGTACAACTGTCGATGATTGCGATGTATTTGATACAATGGTAGAAGAATTTAGTTTTAATGAATTTTCTACTATAGAAGAAATCATTGATTGTACACTGCTGAGTATATTATTCAGTTTAGATGAAAGAATAACTGTTGATGATTGCGATGTATTTGATAAATTGGCAACTACAGTAGAATTCACTTTCAATGAGTCTGTTACTATAGAAGAAATCGATAACGAAGAAAATGTAGCCAGTAAACTTGAATTATCTTTTAGTGCGCTACTTGTTATATTGTTTCGTTTTGATGTTGAGCCCGGTGCCACAGAAGTAACTATTTGTGATTGTAAAGGCTGTGTAGCCAACAAACTTGCATGGGTTACGCTATTAGATATGCTAGCGACCAATGTTAAGTTGCTTGCTTTTGATGAACTGACAAAAACAGAAGTAACTGTAGATGACGATAAGTGCGAGATACCAGTTAAGGCTGGTACGTTTGTTGAAAAACCAATAACTGCAGTCGAGGTGTATACAGGTAAACTACCAGACGCAATATCAAATATTGATGATTGGGGTATTGTTGCCAAAGTTGATATGAGGGGCAAATTGGTTAGTTTTGATGCATTCCCATTTAGATGAAATTTGCTTGATGAGCTTGCCTGGAGCAGTGGTGAAACTGTAAAGAGACAAAAAGTAAATATCATCAGAAAGGCAAACAACTTGGCTGATAAACCATCAATTCCTTTACTTTTACTACCGAAATGAGTGCCAACAACAAACAAAAAAGACCTGGAACTGAGAAAAATTAACTAAAAAATAGCATAATAATAGTTGACAGTCAATACATAAAGGAGGGGCATATAGCAAAGACACCTCCCTCTTTGTGCATTCATATACCCTCCCTCTAAGGTATACCGCATCCTGAAATGAATTAAATGTTTGAAAAATATAAGTGTATAAAACTCCTTAAATGGAAAAAAGAAAAAGGAAAGCAGCACAAAAAATCCTTCAAATGTTTATATACTGTTCCTTTGATTAAGGTATACAAATGCGATCCTATGGTGACAAAACTGCCCTTCCATCTTCTGAAACGATAATACTAAATTTATACTGACTGGAAAATAACTTCTGAAAATTCATTTTGTTTAAAACTTAGCCAATTCAAATTTATGCATACAACATACAACAAAAGAGAACATACAGTACTCCTGAATTTGACCCCTATTTTTTTAAATAGTTAACTAAAAGTTAAAAATAGAGATCATGCAAATAAGGCATTTTTAAACAATATTCTTAATATTGAAAAAACTAATACAGGTGAAAATTTTGGTCAAGCTCTTACAAATGTTTGTCTAATTTTCACAATAAATTTTTTACAATACCGCAATAATAGTAAGTTTTTCACATTTGCAATTCCATTTTGCATTACTTTTTGAAGTTATTTAATGAAGCTTTATTTATAATGAATGTTTTATAAAAGGAAAATCTCTGTGATGAATTGTATGGACATAAAAAAATTTCATACTTCTGTGCCATACCATCTTTGCCTCATTCTTTTTTCCAGAGTTCTAAACATACAGACATCTGCGTTTTAGGGACCAAGATGGTATAGCAGCCAAATATGGGGGAAAGAATTGCCTAATATGGTATAGATACCCAATACAGCTTGGAACATATTTCCTCAAGAGCAAAACAAAAATTTCATTGGTAATTTAAATGGCTCACTTCGTTTGGTCAATGACCTCACCTTGGTCAATATTTTCTGGGAAAGACAAGCTTTTAAGGTTAATAAGCCATTTTTTACCTGATAAATCTTTTACAGAAGTGAAAATAGTTTTTTAATAGAAAACTTTTCTGATAAAATTACCTAATTTTCATTATATATAATCAATAAAAAAGTAACAATAAACAACTAAAAAATTAAGCACATTAAAGGAGAGAAATTCAATTCAACAATTTCGAATGTCTCAACTCTAAAAACTTCTTTCAATGTTTTTGTTTCTTTGATGGATTTGGTGGAAGACCAGACCAGTTGCTGTAGTCAAGTAGAAATCAAATTTTTTGGAATAACTTCTAGTTTAGGGATCAGGGGTCAAACCTTGACACTCAGGTGGAAAAATTCTAACCTATACCAAATTGTAGACATCCCATTGGATATATATGGATGTTTGCCATTTTGAATTTTCTTTTAAAAATGTGTTTTACAGCTACCAGAATGCTCATTTTTTACTCTCAAAGTAACATGGAACGAAAAAATGAAAGTTACCAAATGGATAGGTTCTGAAGAGCAGATGAAAAAATGATATAGTTTGTTATTTTGTGACCTTTGTTTGCATGCAGAGATATTGCTTTGCAGGTCCAAAAAAGGGTCAAAATCAGCAATTTTAGGTATTTTGTGATGACATCAGCAAATGGTGTAGATTTTATTTATTTTGTAGAATATTAAGATTTTAATATTTATGACGTCATAAAAAGTGACGTCACAAACTGGTATTTTGTTAATTACTCAAGCCAGGCACAAATTTTCAACATGTCACAGCTGTTTCTGAGATCCCCCAAGTATGATGCTTCTTTTAAGCTATATATCAAATTGGTTTGATGAGTGGAATTGGTGCGCAAACGTTACATTAACTTTTGGACTGGCCGTAACTCACCTGAATATGGGTACCAAAACAACTTTGCATTATAAAATTAAGGAAAATGCACAGAAACCCTAAATTGCCTCAGCAAAAACAATTGCGAGTGCTGAGGCAATGAGTGCAGAATTATAACTTGGGGGTGCAAGTTGGAATTTGGACACAACTTAATTCAAGTTTTCAATTTTAATTATATACATGATTATATTCCCAAATGACACAGTTTAAAAGCCCATCAGGGCTGAAATTACATTTGAATATAATTTGATATAACTGCCAAATTGTGGACTGAGGGGAGACTCAAATCACAATAAATATGCTTCCTGAAGCCTTTGTCAACAGCTTCTGGTATCTTCGAGTATACCTTGACTGTTTCCTATCTTGGAGCAAACAAACTGAATTTTCAAAAGGTAAATTGTGTGTAGAGCTAATGCAATTATCTCCAGACTTAGATACTTATTGCCTAAATCAATTCGTATGCCTATTTATTATACTCTTTTCTTCTCCCACCTAACGTATGCTTGCCAGTTTGGGGTCAAAACTTGAATCCTAACTCTAGTGCAATCTTTAAACTTCAAAAACAGTGTTTAAGACTTCTCACTTTTTCTGCTTTTAATGCATCCTTTTCTCCTTTATTTAATTCTATAAAACTCTTAAAGCTATTCAATATTATAAAGCTACAAAATATGCTTCTAGTCTCTGATATCTCAAAACTTGTTGCCCCTCAGAGAATCAAAAATATTTTCAATCTTAGATATTACCCTCATTTTCATTTTACTTGAGGAAAATCCTCAAAAATACTCACTAAACCACAGCTCAGAACAGCTAAATTTGGAGTCAATTGTCTATCAATCCATTTCCCATTGGAACAAGCTGCAGAGCTTACATCCCCCATGTGACCTTGCCTTATTACCTAACTCTAGAATCAAATCTCAATTTGTCCAATCTGCATTAAACAGTTACCTTATCTAGTTTACCACTGGTTTCACTTTTTTTTCTTCTTTTTCTTTATCTCAACTCAAACTTAGTCCTGTTTTTACAAGTATATTTTAAATGTAGAACCGCTCAACTCATGGTGGCCTCCTCCTATTTATAGGTATTAGTTTTTACTATTTAGAAGGTCTCCTGTCAGATGTCTTATTATTTGTAAGGTATATTTGTAATGAATTTTCTTTCTCTGGCAAATAAATACTACTGCTACTAATACTACTACTACTGGTTTGGAATCAATCACTGCAGTATTGCGGTGTAATAAGCATGAAAGACGAGGAATTTTTTGAGATAAACAAGTTTTGGAGATTCTATTTACTCTAGTTGTCTCTGCAGGAATGAAGTTTGATGTATGTGACACTGTTAACGAATCTTGGTTGGTACAAAGAAGATTGTGATTTTTCATGTCAACTACTCACTTCACAGTGTACAATTTCAGGACCTTCCAATACGCCAATAGACAATAACTGATCTTGCCTGGCGTATAAAAAAATACAGCCCTTCAATCACAAAGTCCAGAAAGACTATGCCAATACTCCAGACATGTCTGGCACTAATCTCGATCACTCCAGACAACTTTGGACAACACTGGACATTTACATCAGATTTCTCTGGATAACACTGTACAAATTTTTTACAAAGTTTTGATAGACCGCCAGACATGTCTAGAAGCATCTTTAAAAACCAACCACGACTGGAAAGGTCCAGCACATTGCTGAATCTTTTCATACACTAGACAAGAACACTAGAAATGTCTGATATATTGGCAAAGTCCTAGTCCGGTCTGGCATTTTTTTCTGAAATAGCCAGTGTATTTTTTGAATTTTTTCTTTCATTTGCACTAGATCACACTCAGTTGAGTCCAAAAAACAATGTGTAACAAAATAAAACATACCATACTGCACACAAATATCCGTAACAAGTCAGGTGAAATGCTTATGAATTAAATAATTTTTATTTAATATAATATTTATGAGAATAGGTGCATAAACATACCAGTGAATTATTAATTGCTTCATTAGCAAGGGAATTAAAGATGTGCAAATACGTAAAAAATGTATGACGCTCATACACTTCATTGGAGGGCTTTTAAGTTTGGAAAACTTTTGAAAGCTTCATAAGAAATGTTAAAAGATAAAGCCAAAAGATGTTCCACGGCCAAATGTTTACTTTTAATCTAGAGAATTCTTTCTGTAAATATGAAAAAAATTGAATGTTGCCTGTTTCAGCAGAGCCAAAAAAGTATTTTTCAATTGTCAGTTGCTATGATATATACGACTTGTTTAACATTAATGATAACACTTGTTGAAACGGCCATTAACTATGGAGTCATTGATACAAAACCAATTATCTTTTAAGGATTTTTTTTAAATATGCAATAAATGAAGTTTTGGACTCAACTGACACTGGACTTACACTTAACTTGTCTGGTTTAAATTAAGGTGCTTTGGAATTCTTACCAGTCTCTTTTTGTTCACATGATTCACATTGAATGTTTTTACATGAGGAGCACTGTATCACTATGAGTGAGCAAAGAGTGTCTCTTTAGGCTAACATACACAGTGATAAGCCAAAGATTTAGGTACTCAATTGCATGTATGTGAATTTAATATACTGAGAAAAGTTTTTGACTTGATATAAAATCTGCAAGTGAAAGTCAAAACAAGTCAATGAAGTGCTTTTGTATGTCTTTCTTATAACTTTTATTGGAGTTATTCAAAATTATTTTTTTGTGAGATATATCAATATTATAAAAATTATCTCATTTTAGCATATGGGAATATATTCCCCAAAGTGTTTCCTTCTTTAAATAATAACTGTTTTATTAAAGTGCTCTGATGTGTATATGTATTTTAATGTAGCTGGGCTTGTGGTTAGTTTTAATGTAAATACTAAATATTTTCACTGGCGAACATGAGGTGAAACCTGTCTTATTGTCCCTTTCTAAATGATATTTTTCAACAAGGACCCTGGACGAGCCCTGAACATTTCTCAGGGTGTTTGGAAATTAAATAAACTTTTTCAGCCTGTTGTCTATAGATACCAATAAAACATTTTATCTTAGGGATTTGAGTTTGACCTTATAGTTTTGATGGAAATGTGTGAAACTGATGGCACATTCATTGTTGCTGTGCTAAATTAACTATTTGATTGTGTCTGGTTGTGTGTATTTTTCATGTGTTTATTTTTTTTAATTTGTAAGTTTTATATACTGTTTACAGTTGCTTTTCTTACATTTCAAGAGGTTCACAGTAACACATACATCCCTTGAAAATGCACGGTGCGTTTATTACCCCTGTGCATTTGCATGGGATACGAAAAGACATTAACCCCTTGCATTTCCAAAAAGAATTTCCTTGACTGAAAATCCAGTCTGGATTTCGTGCATACGACGCCGAAGATCTTCGGCGTGGACCTCAAAGATTTCTTGGCGCATTGGCGTA
>JAUBWS010129627.1:0-22078 GCA_032270445.1 Darlingtonia californica
GTTCTTGCCCGTTCGACCACTGTGCTTCCCGAATTGAGAAAAACTGAAACTGTCTGAATTTGCTAAGCCACTTCAAGAGGGGCGGGCACAGGGCGTAAAAGGTAACCGTGCAATTGCACGCTTACGCCGTTAAAAGATAACCGTGCAATTAGAAGGGTTTCCCAGACTGTATGGTGTGTAGACATAATCGATGTACAGATCTGGATATTTGTTTGATTTTGGGTGTTCAAAGTTTCACTGCAGTTCAAAGTTTTGTGAATTCTTGGCACTTACATGTGTCATCTTTAGATGCATCTTCATCATCAACTTCATCATCAGACTC
This sequence comes from Darlingtonia californica, assembly GCA_032270445.1. Taxonomy (NCBI): domain Eukaryota; kingdom Viridiplantae; phylum Streptophyta; class Magnoliopsida; order Ericales; family Sarraceniaceae; genus Darlingtonia; species Darlingtonia californica. Next base: position 323 of record JAUBWS010129627.1, read on the forward strand.
TTCAATGATTATCTTTCTCTTGAAGCTCAGTGATTCCTCATTTTCTTCCTCGTCATCATCACTTGAATCAAAGGATCTTTTCCTCGGTCCCATAATTTTAAAGTATCATAAATTGTCTAGCTGCGACCATTTCCCAATCTTTCTCTCCTTTTTTTGCTTTCCACGTCTGCTCCTCGTGAATACGCTACCATCTTTGTTGTTTTCTCGTTATTGAAGCGACCGTCAGCGTAACAAGATCACGCAAAAAATGTTTGACCTGGAGCGGGGGCATTTGTCACAGGGGCGGCAACGTGGGCGAAGTGTGCCCTTCTTTTTAAGAGGGAGGGGGGGGGGGGGGGCACAATAACATTAATTACACGTGGAATCATTTTTCGCAGGGAATAAGAATATGTAAAATTTGTAGACATCTAAATTTTTTGTATGTGTATGTGGTGGTGTAATCTCGGGTGAAATAGTAAAGATGGATGAAACTTTTCGCTGTGTTAATTTTTTTTGGCATTTAAAAGCCAACATATCAAGCCAATGATCAACTCATATTGTGACAACTTTATTTTTTTTATAATAGTTGTGGAGCAATTTCTTATCGTCAGAAGCAACGTTAAGAACGTTAAGAAATATTATAGGACTTAACGTCGAAAAAACTCAGAAAACACAAAAGCTTCACAAATGTTTAAGGTATTGTCGTATTGTTATGCGACTCTTCTTTCCTGTATGAGGGATTTCCTTCTCTACTAACGTGCTGTGAAAACATCTACCGCTTGTTTGCGGCGATCTTTCATAAACTATGAGATCGAAAACGAGTCTGCGGAGCAGAAGTTTGAAAACTGAATAATTTTTGGCAGGACGTTCCACTACATCAAGCAACAAAGCCACTGCGGTGGCGATGAACATTGACTATTCAAAGTCTTCCAAAGTCACCATTTCTTTGGCACCAGGCAGTTGTTTGTACTGGATCAGAGGCGCCTTAACAATTTCACTTTCACATGACTTATGGTTGAAAAAAAACAAGAAAATTTTCTTTGAAAAGAAACTTTGAAATACTTTGGATAGTCGATATCTATTTTCAAATTTTCTTGGAACATACGGAGCACTTTTATCTACGGAATTATCAGTTTAATATAGGTAAAGCCGCTTTTCCACTTGCGAATATTTCGTTACGAAACAATAAATTTATTGAACCTTCATTGGTTGGTGATGTTTTTTTATGAATGACTTTTGCGAAGAGGGTGGTGGAGAAGAAAAATTTCGAAATAATTTCACACACAAAACTATTACGCATCTCTAATGTTAACACATGCACAGATTTGAAGGGCACTTTGGCCAATGAACAAAAAATACAGAAGTAAACGGCCTTTAAGAACATATTTTAAATAAGTTAAATTTGTCAGAAATTAATTTAAGTAGTCTGTAATAGTAATAAATTCTTGTTTATTATTCTACGCTACATTAACTAACAATAATACAAATGTTCGATTGGGTTTATTTTCGCGACTTGATTTATTAAAACTTTGTGTCACTTTATTTTCGCAAAATTTTCAAAAAATTACGCTTTTAAAATGATATTCTGGTATTTGTCAAATATCATTTTTACGAGGATTCTTTTTCGCTGATCTTCGCAAAATTTACGAAAATCACGAAAGTTTGGCCCACAAATAACTTAAATGTATTAATGTATTAAATTTGGCGAAATTTGATTAAATCCGCTAAATTATATATATAATTAATCATTTGCTAAATAAAGTACCTATCAAATTAGAAAAAGATCCGCACTAATTCCGTCATACTCTCCGTTATATACGGTGGCCCATAAGTGCCAAATTGCAAACAAAAATAGTACGAACAAATTAAAAAAAGTACGAAAAAATCAAAAAAAGTACGAACAGATACAAAAAAATGCGAACAAAAATAAAAAACATGCGAACAAAAATAGAAAAAAATGGGAACAAAAATAAAAAGGGGAACAAAAATAAAAAAATTACAAAGAAAAGAAAAGAAACGGAGCAAATGTTTCCTACTCAAGGGTACAAAACCTTAAAAACTTTTTTTTGCAATCATCACAAGATCATCGCAAAATTTTCGCTTTTTGTCATTTTTAGACAGTTTAGCCACTTGGTGGTCGGAATTAAAAATTTTGTGAATCTGTGGAAGTACTCTAAAAATATTGATTAGATGCACACTTGCATATTATTTTAAGGATATACCTTATTATACGAAGTTGATTAAAGGGGTTAGAAAATAACGGGTTAATACATCATCATAAGCGATCATAATTTAACGCGAATCAATTAAATTCAAAGTTTCACATAGTATTTACTTAACGTGTTCACATGTTTATTTAACATAAGGGAAAATTTACGCGGGACATTTAAATTAACGACGTTTTAAATAACGCGTCAAAATTCGCGTTAATTAATGTGTCGCGGTAATTTCGTGTAATAAGGTGTCTTATTGGTAATAAGGTGTCTTATTGGTAGAAATTTTGGCGTGTACTAATTTTGGTTGTATTCCATGATAGAATACTGCATTGAGGAAATGAGTAGGGTTGACAGTAGGCTGCTTGAATCTATGCGAAAACGGAGTTTTCTTAACAGAATTCTATTTTGGTAAGATCTGTAAAACAGACAAGGTTGACAGTCGAACTGATAAGCGTACATGGTAGGATCCAAGAATATGCTTATAAAAAGTTACTGTATTTTTCTTCTTATGTGTCTGCACAATTGATCACGTAAGGTGTTGTTTGAATTTTTAAGCTTGTCATGTATATTTTCATGTATTATATTGAACAAATATTTTGTCTTATTTGTTTAAAAAAACTTATGGGGAATATAATTTCACAGTTTTCAAGTTTGTTGCATCAAATAATATTAATACAGAAGACTCTCTATAACTCGCACAACCCACAGGGAATCAAAAATCAGGTTAAACTCGTCGATTCCGGCATTTTTTTGTCTCAGTTATTTTGTTCGCATTTTTTTTTTTTTCGTTCGCACTTTTTTTATTTTTGTTCGTATTCTTTTTATTTTTGCTCGCATTTTTTTATATTTGTTTAATCTTCTTTAATTTTTTTTTTGCATTAGTTTTATTTTTTTTCGCATTAGTTTTACTTTTGTTTGTATTTTTTTATTTTTGTTCGTACTTTTTATTTTTGTTTGCAATTATTTATTTTTGTCTGTCTGCATTTATTTGTTTTTGTTCGCAATTTTTTATTTTTGATCGCAATTCGGCACTTCTGGGCCACCGTAGTTATACCTACACGTGCCCAAGATGGCCCTAACTAACGAAAACTTTTGTAAGTGACAAAAATTAGGGCCAAAAATTGGTTTCAAGCTATTAGTCTTTTATGACTTTGAAACAACATATGAGCAATAAAATTCGTATACTTTTAATGTCAAAATCAGAATTTCCAAATTTTTTTGAAAGTACCTTAAGAGCATAAACTTTTACGGGAATAAACTGTTGCGGAATTTATTCTCGCGCAAAAAACGTATAAAATTATTTTTTAGAAAATTATCATTAAAAGGCAATTTGTGAAATTATTTGCGTTTCAAAAAATTGATTTTGCTGGAACTACTTTATTTACTCTTAGCCAAATTCATAAAAAAATTGTTCCGCAAACACTAATTATTAATGCTTTTTCATGCCTTTCAGGTATATTTCAAATTGGTAGTCAAATTAATTATTACTCGCACAAATATAAGTCAATGGGCTATTCGTTAAATTTAATCTTCTTGAAAGTCGGAAAATCTTTTCAACTGCTAAATTATATCTTTACTAAAAATCAATTTTTTGCCAATTGTCCAAGTTATTTATGTACACTTGAGGTTATTGTCCTGTCAAGGTGAAAAAAATACAACAATTTATTAGTGAATGAAAAGTGAAAAAAGACTGAACACTTTTATTGTCATTAGATATAAAATTCATCATGCCTAAAAAATCTTATTTACAAATACTGGGAAATAAAAATCATCAATAAAAAGTAGATAAAAACCTGCCGTATCTCTAGCGGTTGCTTTAAAGAAGCGATATTAGTGAGGTTAAGCAAACCAAAATCTACGACGTACCGGCAGCCGAGCTTAGACATTGATCGATTGTGCTGCTGAAAGTTGCTTGAAATGCTAATTTCCAGAACGGCTGCGCAACGTTTTACGTCTTAGATTTTGGTTTGCTTAACCTCGCTATTATTACGGCATGGCAACTGTAGAATCTGTGTTTAAGTAATTATCTCTGAAAATATACATCCAGTGAACTAAAGTAAATTGATTGAGCACCCCCACTTGAATAGCGCCCTTGCGCTAAATTAAGTCTTTACGCTATACAGGGAACCTTATAGCTGGTATAGTTAGTTCTTTTAAAATCGAGTTTTCACTTCTTTAGCTCAGCACAGTAATAACTTGTTAAAGTGGGCTATAAATTTTTCGCACGCATATTAAGACATTCAAACAAAACAATTGTAAATCACGTGATTACTCTAAGCCCGCTTTGCCGGAATGTTTTTTGCAAACTGTACCAGCACGATTGACCAGGCTTAGTCACCTCAATGTGATAATGCCCACCCTCCCCCCCCCCCCGCACCCTTACACAAAGCTTCCCAATTAGAATTACATACATAAAAAATAAACCAAAAAGGTATTGTTGAGGAACTTTCATATTATTTGTTTAAATTTCTCATCAGATGCGTATATTATTAATCTACAAAAAATTCCTTGACATAGACATATAAGTTACCATGGAGATATTCATCCAGAAAAACCTAATTATTTAAAATTATTTCTATCGAGAACGACATTTTTTTCAAAGAAATCTTTGATGCACTGTCCGAAGCCGCACTAGAAACAAGTTCGAATTGGTGCGTATTGGCTTTTCAGAGATAAATTATATATATCTGCATAAATTTCGGCTTTGGGAACCTGTGTTTACAACTTATGTATGATGAGCCTATATTTAGGAGAATTAGGTTTTTTACTTATTTTTTTCAAAGCTATAAATACTGGCATGGTTTTAATGTAAAACGCAATCATATTCCTTCAAAGATTTTTCCTTACATACAAAGCTTCAAGGACATAATATCACTAGTTTAGGAGAAAAGTGAGAGAGGGGTTGCCAGACTATAATATCACATGGTATCTCGAAAATCAACAAAAATCATATAAGATACGTATAGGGCATTTTAGTATTAAATTTTGGACAGAATTTTAGCTGAAGACATTTTCTATTTTTGTGCTATAATGTATGTAAAAGTCTTTAAAAATATATATACACATATTTCAAATTATTTTTTTTCGTAATGAATGACGAACATGGCGGAAGAATTTAACAAAATCCAAGTCCAGTAATTGCGTGGTGTTTCAGTCTTCAGCTGAAGAGGAACAAAGATCGTGTATTTCTTACTTTCACCGAAACACAATTGCCCTTGCTACTGTATCCTATCCAGCATGCCTTCCATAATTTCAAGAAGACCGAGTAATTCACCGAAATCCAGCACCCAAATCATGAGCGTTGTCGCAATCTTCAGCTAAAAAAGAAAACAACAACGTGTAGAAATCAACAACAATCGGCCTTATATGCGACATTTCAAACAAATTTTTTTAAGGTTTCGATCCTATGAATACTCTAGAGTACGGAATAATCGTCCCCCCGGTTATTAATTTTTGAAAAATTTTCCAACCCCCACAATTTTATTTCGACCCTCCCCCCCCCCCCCCTATTATTTATTTCAAAAACTTTTACAATTCAACAAATTTGAAACCAACTCGAGAATGCGTCAAATTCAGCATAAGATTTGAATTTATATCCGCATAATCTTATATCAGAAAAAACTTGTGAACCTGAAGTATAGTATTTTGTTCTTCCTTTGTCATATTTGTACCAAAAAAGTCCCCCCCCCCCCCCATTATTAATTTTTGGAATAGTTTCCAACTCCCTCGATTATTCCAAACCCCCGATTATTCGGTGCTCTAGTAGTTAAATAGTTAGTTAACTAGTTGGTTGACCACATTTGAAGACGACCCGAAGGCTTCCTTTTCTCACTATAACAATAGGGGAGGTTGGGGAAGCTTTTACAATTAATAATCAAGTTTGGGGAGGGGGCGGCGACTATTTAGCACTCCAGATTGCACAGAAAATTTCCCACAAATTTATTAGATCTGTAAAAGAACTAACCATGTTCGGAGAGGATTTCGAACTTTACATTGGTGACTTTGTTTTCATAAGTGTTCATTTCATATGCCTCCAGTTCTTTCCCATCAGTTGCATGCCACATAAGAAATAAATCTCTCGAATATGAAGTTTCAAAAACATTTGTCTTGTAACCAAAGAAAGGTCGATCCAAATGGAACTTTTTCATATTTTTGGGGTATCTTAAATTCTTCATATTAATCATGAAAGCATCTTCGTTCAAAACTTCACCATAACTGATCACAAATTTTGGAAAGCTTCCACCAACTTTTATGTTGAACGGCAATAGTTTTTTTACAGGTGATTGGTAAGGTTGAATCAAAGTCTGTTTGACAATGTCATCTGTTTTATCGGGTATTGTCAAAATAAAAATGTGACCAGTGTTGGTACCTAGCCAAATTTTATTAAATATACCACAGAATGAGAAAATGTCAAAGAACGAACCATTCAAAATTGTGAGCCTGTGGGACTTTTTGAAATTGGCGACAAATTTAAAATGAGCACAACCCTCCGATTCCAACTTTTCCAATTTCCGCAACGTTAGTTTCTTTGATTCATGCAAAAGAACAATGTACGGATGATAGATGAACATCTGCTTGATTTCGTCATTTTTATCATCTAATGACCATTTATCAGTTTCCCTGAAATCATCATCTTCAGAAACATTTGTAAGGATCACAACAAGGTCTACAAACGCAACAGCTTTATAACCTTCTTGTATACAAATATCTATTGTGTTGTTTATTTTCCTGATTTCCATGCATTTGCAAATATTCCAAAATTTCAAATTAACTTGACCATTTTCAATCACAACAGCACTACCAAACTCTTGTATCACAGGAATATAAAGAGGCCATTGATGTCTTTTCAAATTCTGATTTCCTTCGGTGTCCACCAAATACACATACAAGAAGTTGCCACTCAATGAAGCTTTCCTTATTTCTTTCACGTCGTTAATTTGAAAATCAAAAATTGTTTCCTGGGTAATTGACATTTCATTTTTAACTTCTTTCAAAGGAGCTTGCTCTTTAGAACTTAACCGATAACAGACCAATCTGATGCCAGCATCTGTTTGTGCGATTATTGTAAAGACAACATCATCCTCATAATTGAAGATATCGCAAAAATGAATTATTTGAATAGAATATTGACTGGCAAGTGTCTTCAAAGGTTGTGGATCCAGGAAATCTTCATTTTCAGGATTGTTATATCTGAACGAAGAGTGGTGCAAATTGATATTGAATTGATTCTCGGACATCGAAACGTACCAAAAGTCAAAAGATGATTCTTTCCGTCCTAGAAAGTATTGCAAATGAAAATCTTCTCTTATGACAGACGGTAAACTGTTCATCAACAGTTGAAAACAAGGCTGTTGCAATAAGAAGACAAGACCTTCACCATCCATTTGACGTTCTGTGAGATGATATTCAGTACAACGCTCCATTAGACGTTTTAGACAAATCAGATCTTTTCGAACCTTGGAAGGTTTGAATTCATTTCTGAATTTTTCTTCATTTTTCATTATATATTTAAGCAACAAGATATCTATCCCAGTAAAAGGTCGACTAAGCGTCAGCAACTGATAGAGAATTATACCATACGCGTAAATATCGACCGAAAATTTGTAAGTCGATTTCCAGTTAAATAGCTCCGGTGGTTGATAGTGTTCTGTACCGAGTCTACTTCGGTTTAATCCTTGGGAACTTGCATAGCACGCTGTACCAAAATCTGACAACTTTACATTGATATCCATTATGTTGTCAGAGTAAAAAAGCACATTTCCAGGCTTCAGATCTCGATGGATTATGTTCATTGAATGCATGAAGTTCAATGCATCAGCTATTTGGTAGGCAATTCGGTAACACAGAATTGGATTGAAATGAACTCCCATTGACAGTTTCTTGGATAAAGACTCCACAGCACGTTCCATCACCATCAACCAACCTTTTTCACCTTTTAAAACTTCTTCGTTGTATCTAACCCTAAAAAATGTTGTAATGAAAGGATGATCAGCAAGATTGTACGACATTACCGCTTCATTCTTGAATTTGATAAATGAAATCGTATCAACTTTCTTATCCCCTTGCATTTTAACAGCTACGTCCAACCTTTTATCTCTGTTTCTGCAGGGTATCAGAACACCTTCATATACAATACCAAAACCACCTTTCCCAATCTGTCTATCCTTCTTGATCCGATGACAACTTTTCAGGACAATGTTGGGACAATCAGCAGCCAATAAATCTGGAAAAAGCTTCGTCAGTGGGACATCCAACGATGCATCATTTTCACAGGGAAAGATAACATATTCATTGTAATCTGCTTGATGGAATTGGCTGAAGCAAGTTTCTCTTGAATAAAGTGTGCAGGGTTTTTCGTCAAATTTTGAACAAAAACATGGAGAAAGACGAGGGAGAGGCCCGTCGAGATTTCTGTACCATTCTTCGATAACGTTTTCAATATGGTTTGTAATCTTTGTGAAGACATACGAACAGACTTCAGTATCTAGTGACATGACTTCTGTCATCATGAATGCCTTTTCTTTCAACTGGATGGTATTTTCTTCCTCATTTTTTTCGTCCTTCGACATGTACGTCCAGCCATCGTACTTGGTTCTGTCGTGAGATGAATGATTTAGGGTGAACTGTCTGATGAAAATGTATAAATGGTTGTCTGGATCACTGTACATGAATCCTTCTTTGCCGTATGTACACTTATTGTAAGATGATTGATGCTTATCTTCGTGTTTCTCCGGGTCAAACGACGCTCGATAACTGACATATGCTGTATTAGCATGTGGATCAACAAGCTTGTCGATATAAAATAGAAATCTTGATATAATCTTCAACCAGAACCCAAATGGGATTGATCCATCTTCAAATACGTGTAACCGACACAAATATTCAGTAGATTCCCACATTTGAGATTCTCTTACGTTTGCTCTGACTTCTTCCAGTTCTTTATCACCCTCAGTCGGCCATTTGGTGCTTATCTGTATCATATCTTTCGATATGCTGAATCCAAAATTGAAACTTTTTATCAACTGCATGATGTCTTCTCCAAGATTGTATTTCATCAACTTCTTCCTTACTTGATCGTTCCTTATCCTTCCATTTTCATCAGCATTGCTAGATATCTCTTTGAAAAGCCTTTTCAACCAATTCAAATCCATAATATACAAATCATTCAAGCTTTGATTAACATCATCAAAATGCAGAAGGAATCCTGAAATGGTAGTTAATTGAAAAGTTAAAAGAACTTATTTGAAGTATTTAACAGACTATAACAAAAGAATAATCAGTAGATTCGTGGCCGATTGGTAAAGGCGCTGAGCTTAGAACTCAGGGGTTCCGAGTTCGACGCCGGCACGAGGCTTTCGGTGGTGGAAATTACCTCACCGTAATTTCCACAAGGTTGCCTGTAGGCGTTTCACAGGAAGGCAGGACCCTCATTGATAGCAGTTCAAAGAGAACTGAAGTGGCAATCTTGGGTAAATATGTTCAAATAAATAAATAGATGAATAAATAAAAATAGGAAAAAGTGTCAAACATATCGTTTCACTCTATTAACCAATCAACGGGGACTATCAACTACTAAGTGACAGTTTTTCATGTCTTTTCTGGTATAAATAGACCGACGTCGCGTTCGGTCTATCATGATTTTATATCTAACTATAGGCTTGTCCAGGATCGTGTCAGGTGCAAAAAGTTGTGGCCCGTTACCCTTAAGGATTGAAGGATCAAGGTAACAAGGTAAGGTATTAATCACACAAAGTAATTTTTAGAAAAGTACCTGTATCTTTAAGAAACCTCACGGCATCGTCAACGTCTCTGTCTTCAATATGCACGTCTTTCTTGCCACAACAAGCTCTTCTTTCTTCATCATCTAGTCGACCATCTATCATGATTCTATGAACATCAGCTCGATTCAAGAAATTTTTCTTTCTGCCATATTCCTTGAGGTAGAAATAGAATTTTGGGACACATCCACCAAGCAATTTGACATCATAACTTCTGGTGTGACAGAGGGGTAGGCTGCAAGCAACTTTTTCTATGTTCTTTTTCAATTTCTTCATCTCTAAAACACAAACGGCATGAATAACACAGGGTATCTCCCAAAATATAACCCAATATACTTCATGAATTACTTTATCTGAAAACGGGGAATCAAAGCAAATGGAAATTTTTTGTAGTTCAAAATTTTAAACGTCCAAAATTGCTTTAAATGCAAAATAAGCTAAAAATCTTTTCAACCATCACTTTTCAACGTCACTATCAATAAGTCCGTTTCCTACGTCACTTGTCTAATGCAGATTGATTTGCCCGTCTTTCGTTCTTATTTTTTCGTACGGCCACAACTGTCTTTGTTCACAAATCTTTAAATTTTAAAATAAAGAATAACCTTTCGATTTTTGATTCCAATTCCAATTTTGAAATGCTAACTATAGAAGTAATGAATAAATCCACCAAAAACATTAGTGTACGTACGATCTATCGACCACCCTCCCGTAACAATAACGACTTTGAAATTATATTAAAAGACCTGCTACATAAAGTAAATAATAAATCTATTTATCTAATAGGAGATTTTGGTATTAACCTTTAGAAAATAGTATTTTAACTTTATTACATGAGCCAACACGTGTAACATAACGTAGCTATAAATGATTTCATCAGCAACAGTTTCTTAACAAGTGTAATTGAAACAGACATCAGTGATCACTTTCCTATCTTTCTTTTGCCAAATACAACAACCTTGTCTACTACAGGTATTCAGGAACAGAAAAATTAATGATCAAAATATACTAATGTTCCGCAATTTTCTAATTGAAGCAAATTGGAAACTTGTAACGAAATACAATGATGCAAACAGTGTTTTTCAAAGTGTTTTTTATGACAATGGTACGTCTCGAAGTCTATGATATAATTGAACCTGTTCTTTTCCGAATTTTTCGTCTATCTTTTGCACAAGGGATCTTTCCTAACCAACTCAATTTAGCCAGAGTTATCCCAGTATATAAAAATAAAGGCGATTGCTCTGAGGTATCTAATTACAGACCAATTTCGATTCTTCCTTGTCTTTCTAAATATTTAGACTTACCGAAAACGATATTCTTTATATAAGATTCCAAAAACATAACTCGACTGATCACACAGTTGTCACAGAATTTACCTTTGGAGTTTTCATCTAATGCTTTCGATACTGTCAACCATGAGATTATATTGAAGAAACTGAAACACTATGGTTTAAGAGGTACTTAATATGATTGACTGATTCCCTCAAAAATCGCAAATAAGGAGTATTACATTTTAAAGGTTGTACAAACTTCATCAGAATTAAGTGTGGTCTTAGCCCTCTACTTTTTCTAATCTATATTGACGATCTTCCTAATGCATCTAAACTTTTAAATTATGTACTATTTGCTGACGATACTAATCTTTCTTTTTCCTAACAAAACATCCAAAAGCAACCAATGAGGCATTTTCGCAAAATATCTGTTCGGAAGGCATGTTTTTCCTAGGAATGTACATGTGTACGGAGAATATTTTAGAAAGTTACTTTGCTGGAAAATTTGATGTGTTCGGCCGAAAATGTTTGCTTCCTGGAAAATATGGATGTTCTGGGAGCATTTGATGCCTCCTGCTAGATTTTTTGACTTTCCTGGGAAAAAATGACAGATATTTTGTGTTATGGGCTCTTACATTTTATGTATTCAATCTAAAATTCTAGTCTCCTAGATAATAAACGTGTTCTGAGATGATTTGATTTTTTTTAATTTCCTGGATAAAAAGCATGCTTGGGGCTGCTGGATTTTTAATTTTTTTTTTGAAAAACATTTTAGTTTCCTAGATTATTCGAGGTGTTCTGAGAACAATTAGCTTTGGCTATATTCTTTGCCAAAGTGACCTTCCAATTGAACATAGCTGACAATCTATGCTCAAAAACCACTTACTTACACTGACCAAGCCGACCCTCAGATAATTTCCTGAAACTCTTTACCTAATAAGAATCGTTAAGTTTAAATGATAAACAGATTCAACATTTCGCCTAACATCTCTGGGTGTGCTCATCAGTGAGATGATGAGAACTTTCTAATTAAATCAACGTTAAATGCCTAAATATTGTGCCAAACGCGACACTTTATTGCTTTTTCACCTTAATCACAGACTTCCATACAGTTTCTATTACATTTTTACTTGAAACCATGGAAATAAATCCACAATTAAATTCAGTGAATTTCATATCCGCAATATCAAATCCATGCAACACATAAATCTTTTTACGATCCCGAAATCAAGTCCAAGCAAATTATCCATGTAAAATATTCTACCTTTTTTGCTAGTTATATCGACATAATTGAACCAATTCTGTCCAAAACCACCTTTGTGCCAATTATCTTTACACCAACTACCAAATTTGATCTTCTGATAGAACTGAGTTGTTTTGTTTTCGTCTTTAGAAAGATACTTTAACAACTTATCTTTGACCTGTTTATCACTCCATTTATTTGAATCTTCATTTTTGAAAGTCCCTACAATCATAACCAGCGAATCTGGGACATTTGCTGAAATCAGACAATGTAGCCATTTGCTCAAAGTGTTGGGATATTTCAAATCATTCCAAACCAACAAATACAGAGTACGATTTGTAAGAAAACATTGATTGGTGCTGAATGCAATTTCTCCCGGAAAATTCATGATGTTCAGGGTGAATGGCTGTATGTTCCCTTGTCGATAAAATTTGTAAGAACCTCGAAATTCCACCTCTAAAGTTAAAAGTTCAAATTCATTATGAAGGTCTGAACATGACCTTCAGAACAAAAATTTCTGAAAAAAATGGGAGGTAAACTAAATTTTTAAATCAAAATTAAAGTTTTGGTGCATAGTAAGGTAAGGTCTGTAATACATCTTTTAAAAACCGACTACACACGGCAATGCTTCCCAACCGCCCTCAAAGGCCATGGTATCTACGTGCCAATTACTACTGGCAGACAACATAGGTGGAGGGTTTGAATTTCTAAAGGAGACAACTCTAGATGAGAGTGTGTTTGGTTGAAGCTTTGAGGGAAAGAGAGTGTTTTTCATTGTCCATAGCTTGGATTTTATTACATTAATATAAAAAAACGTACAAGAAATGATTACTAATTGCCTTATATACTTTCTTAAATACTTTATATAGGAAAAAACGATAGTGAAGATGAAGAGTTTTGGTTTCTGAGAAACGGTACTTTCGTATTTACTAGCAGCATAAAGGGAAGGTTTTTAGGTGGTATCTTTGAGGGGGGACAAAATTTAGTGCTGTAGTAAGAAAATGTTTTTTAGGGCGGCAGAGATTAAGTGTCACAACCTAATGTCAAAAGTTTGAAATTAGCACCTTTAGATTGCAGGAAAATGCAATAAATAACACCTAAATTTACTACTTGATAGACACTAAGAAGTCGTGGGGCATCAGCCAAATAATAGTATTTGATTTTCACGAAAGAATGTCTCATTTGTAAGGCAGCCATAATAACAGGGATCATACCTTCATAGAGGCTTACTTTGTTCAACCTTGTTCAAGAAAGGTCCTTACAAAATATTTACCAGTATAACCGAAAGGAAGAGGCTTCAGGTAACAACAAAAGGGCTGCTAAATCTATGCAAGGTCGCAACTCAATGACTCTCAGCCATTGAAGTGGACAAATGATCGGTATATTATTTAATATTATTTCAACAATGTGGACGAACTAGCCAAAATTTCTCTTAACAAAATCCAAGATAATATAGATCATTGTAGCTAGATAGCAACTGAGCTGTTGATCAGATGCAGACAAAGAACATTTATTTGATTTTACTAAAGTCGATCCTTGTCCCTAGGAGGTGTTATTACATTCATATAATCAAAGAGAGGAGGAATGACAGAATTACCCTTGGCGGAAGTGCAGTCATTGGACGTTAGTGAATGGTTTAATCATCCAAGACAGCCTCTTCAGTTCTTCATGAACAATTTTCAGCGAGGATCCTGCCCTGCCCTGCCCTGCCAATTGTAGACTCAACCGTGACAGTATCGGAGCAAATCGGGGTTTATGGTAAATTTAGGGGGGCAATTCTCACAAACATTTTTAGGTAACATAGGTACGATAGCTTCGAAAATCCTTGTCCTACGTTAAAACTCCACGGCAAAATGCCATTTTTTAAGTTGACGTTATCAATGGTCCCTCCCCCCTTTCAAAGTGAATTTTGAAGGTTGAATTTGTACAATCTGACTATTCAAACAGGTAAGGCATGAAAGTAGATGAGAAAAAGGGGTCTTTTTCAAATTTGGACCATTAGACGGTGAGATACAAGCAGTTAAAAGGAAAAAACGGTCAATTTTGCCTATTTTTTGCTGACATCAATTTTGCGATTTTCATAGATTTTCAACAAGGGATATATTCATCAACTTGAAATCATTACTTTAAAAGCCAAAACATGGTATTTTGACCCAAAGTTGGTCCATGGAAAAAATATTTTCGAAATCAGCGTACCTGAAATGAGTTGATGCACGAAGCATAAAATGAATGATTTCCCAAAAGGTGTATCATAAACCCCGTTACCGAGAGACTCACAAGCACAAGGGAATCGAATTTGGGGCTCTGGTATACCCGCCCAGCGCCTTAACCAATCAGCCATATGGCTCAATAGTGTGGAAACAGACGGTTTCTGTTACCTCGTTGAAATACCCTAGTCTTTCTAGAAGAGCCAATAGAGATATGAAACTTTTGTAGAATTCCCCAAATTACACAAAATTGGGAAAACCATACCGGTAGTAGGCTCGATAGAATTGTCCTCATTATTAAAGATGCAATTTAATAATTTTGCTTTGCTCATGTCGCTTGGTCCAATGACCATCAGGTTCATGGTATGGTTCATTTTTTCTTCGTATAACTTTGCTCGTAAATGGTTGATAATAAGTTTTGGACTTTTGATCATCCGTGTTGGATAACAAAGCTGTAAATACAAATATACAGTATGTATAAAAAAGACTTATCCAAAACTTTTTAAAGCTTATTTTTTCCGCACACACTTGTCAAATCATTGCAATTTTGATATCATAAAAAAGCGCTTCTTCAGCACTTTCCAAAAATATATAAATTTTTAAACGAAATAATAATTCTTCTATAAAAGTTATCGAAGAAAATTTTTGCCTTTGATCATTATTTCCTTAAAGATCAATTACGGCTACTTAAAATTTTATGAATTTGATGACTTCTTTTATTCCCGAAATTCGTATCGAAAAAGTTTGAATTGGAAACTGCTGAGAGTTCAAAGCACCAGATCTATGCTTTTTAAAATTACATAATTCTTAATTTTATACAAAAAATATTTAGATCAATATTTTAATTCTGAGCATGAGACCATTCAACTACATCTATAACGATCAATTAAGAGGAAGTTGAAATCTGATGGTAAATACAAAGTTCATGAATCATCAGTCGATGACCATGTCAATCATTTCAAGCATTTAAAATTGAAATGATTTTAACAACATGGCTGCCCAGCAGCATTAATCAGGTGCCACCTCAATGAACAACATGGAGAAGAAAGTTGAGATGGAAAGAAGTGATAGAGTGATGATACAGATAGGTGGGTATGTGATAAGATAATTGGGTCGCGATAAGCTAGACAGTGTGAACAGAAAAAGAGAAAATCATCTCCAACTAATTCTTGCCATTGAAATAGCCTCACATGGGTCGCTACTTCCATGTTAAACGACAATCCAAATGGGGCGCTACTCCACTCAAAATATCGCAATTTCCAATTCTTATATAAGTTTTGCCACATACCTAGTAGCGATTTACGGTTTTGGAGTAATTTGGACCTTATATCGATGAATGAAAAAAAAAAACACATAACATTAAAAACAATTCTTTAAAGCCTCATCTTTTTTAATATAGAAAAATCAATACCTGATCCATGTCTTCCAAAGTAATACGTGTATCTGGATTCATGTTTCCCATTTCCAATGGAAAATCGATGATCCCTTTATTTCCGTCAAGAAACAGGTCTTCAAGTGCCAACATCTTACAAATGCATTTCGGTAGGCTTTCAAATTCATTGTTTTCCAAGTAAAGCGATGAAATCACTGACTTGCTAAGAGAATCTGGTAAGTTTACCAATTTGTTATCTGCTAAATGTAATGACTTGAGGCTAGATTGGATTTCACAGTCTGGTAAACGTTCAAGAAAGTTGTTGTCTAAGTTGATTTCTTGAAGATAGTCCATTTGAAAAACTTCTTTGTCTATCTTTCTTAAGTTGTTATTGTTCAGTTTTAATCTAACAAGCTTGTGCCATTGAAATGGGTCTTGTATCTTATAAACTGCTGGACATTTAGTAAATTGATTCTTTGATAAATCGAGAATTTGAAATTGTCCTGAAATATCTTGGAACACTTCATGGTGGACGTTCAATTGTTTTAGGCCCAAACCACTCAATCGAAGTTCGAAAGCATTTCCTATTTGCAATTTGCTGAAAACCTTTAGTAAGCGATAAACTGCACCATCTCCAGTTGTCAAATGTGCAGCTACGGAAATTAAGTAGCCAAGATTTTCTTCTTTCGCTGTAAATTCTCTTAACATAAAAACAAAATTTGAATAAATAAAGGGAACACAGTCGATTGAATTGTTAGAGCAATTGCCTCTGACTTCAAAAATAACAATATAGAAAGTAAACATTCAAGTTAAATTAAGTTTTTTTCAATTCTGCCACCATGGAAAGACTTAGTGACGAAAAGAAAGCTGCGTGGAAATATCTTTGTCCAAATATCCAAATATAACCATAAGGGGCTTCTAGTTATTGGGATCTTACTGTTAGAGGTATATTATGCAAAACAGCAAGAGAAAAAATTAATTTGAATTTTAATTACTTTAAGCTTCTTAACATTTCTTTATCGTCATTGTAAGATCCAATTATAGGAAGAAAGTCTTTGTCAACGTAGGGTTTTTCGTCAGTCCAAGTATCTATAAATTCATAAACTTTTCCTTTTGTTTCTTCGTTTATTTCAGTCAAAGCACAAAACATGAAACATGACTTAAATTTTTTATTATCCAATGCACCTGATAAGTCCATGTCTTTTCGTACAAACATGTCTGACCAAGCAGGAAATAACATTGGGAGCACCAAGTGTACACAGTTGTCTTCAGTTTCTACTTCAATAATCTTTTCCTTCAACTGATATGGAAAATCTTTCGGGAAATCATTGATGTTATCATTCAAGAACTTGAAGATTTGTTCCAGTTTGAGGTCATTGTATCTCTCCAAAACGTACAAAAGTTCTGAAACAAAAAACATGAACTGTGTTAGTAATAAAAAATATTTTTACTTCGTTTACTTGGACAAATGCTTTATACTACAAAATACGATGGAATAGCCCATTAACTTATTACTGTCTATATTTTTCAGTGCAGTGATACTTTGAACTTCACATTTACTTGTTATCTTAATTTGAGCGAATATCAGGTTACACTGGCTTAAATGAAGAACTCAATTGTCTTCCTCGTTATAGCTACCTTTATCAAAAGTGAAAGTTCTCAATTTTTGTTTTCTGTTTAGATTTTACATGCGAAGCTTGCCACAAAAAAGGTCCAACATACTGGCAAGGTTTATTATCCATAAACTCTCAAACACAAAAAAGCCAAAATTACCACTCTTATACTATAATACTATATATAATACTATAATACTATTCTACTATAATAAATAATAAGTTATAGTGAATCCAGAACTGATGTGACTTTCCAATTTCCGCAAAGGAAATCTCGCTTGCCAGGCAATTGCTATACGCAGTTATATCGCAATTATCGATCCAATCTCATTACACTAATTGATAGTAGATGAAAGGAACGATCGCTCAAGTATACATCTGAATCCTACAAGCTAATGGAATGTCATTTAATTGATAATGCATAGACGGAGTCCAATCTTCACCCAACCTGCTAACTTTGTGGTAACTGAACTGTAAAATTGTGTACATTTAGGAGAAACATAATATGTCAAACGGAGACCCGGAGACCATTCTTATATTCATTAACTTGATGTTTAATTTTGAAAATAGAGGACAATGAGGCAGCTGTGTTTTCATTACTTATGTTAGATGGAGTCACTTCGTTCTTCACTCAAAAAACTATAAAGCATATCATAAACTTATAAGTAGAGTTGTTTGTAGAAAAATTCATCGAGATTTTGTACAGTTCTTACCTGGTCTTGATGATTTCTAGACTATTTAGAGCCCTTCCCTAACCTCCAGCAAGCAAGCCCGCCATTTGTTACCTTTTGAATCTTATTTCTAAATCGTATTTCTACCTTCTGCTGATGGTCACACATACTTATAAACCTTACATTAAGGGCTCTTTGTTTTTACAACAATGTTTGGCCAATGGACAACAAATCTAACCTTACAATGAAAACGATCTTCATTACTCCACGCAAGCTACTATAGATACAGTCACGAAACATTTGTTTTATACAGCGTGCTGTGAAGGGGAGGGAAGCGGTTATAGTTACTAGAGGAATCACATAAACTGCTCTGGGGAGCTACTACTTGACATTTAAATCACTAGAATGTCTTGTATTTTTTGAGTGAGAAACAAAAGAACTATTTATCAAGAATCAAGATACAGTAAGGTCGATGAATGAATGAAAGAATGAATGAATAAATGAATGAATGATCGAATGAGAAGTTTTGATCCTTTTGTGTTCAAAAAGACGTTTAGAAAAACAAGTTCTAGCATGTTGAGATATATTGCAAACAATGTGGCTTGTGTTTGACCAACTTTAAAATGCATCTAAAAGTTGATAAAAATGTTGGCAAAGTTTTTCCTAGGCCATTTTTTTTGACAACATCTTAATTACTGAGCGAACCCCAACAATATGTATGCTAACATTATGTTGGTAGTTAATGTTGGCCCTGTTTATGAACAGCTTCACAAAAAATTTCAATTCTAAACATTTTCAACATTTTCTCTGAAAAAATTATAAACAACAACAACATAATAAATATTTTGGCTAACCTTCAACAATCAAAAATTGAAAACATTCTCTTGTAATCGCACGGGTTTCTCTTGGGTACTTCAAATGCTTA
This sequence comes from Darlingtonia californica, assembly GCA_032270445.1. Taxonomy (NCBI): domain Eukaryota; kingdom Viridiplantae; phylum Streptophyta; class Magnoliopsida; order Ericales; family Sarraceniaceae; genus Darlingtonia; species Darlingtonia californica. The sequence goes on from JAUBWS010129627.1 coordinate 19,595, forward strand.
TTTCTTTGAAGCAAAGTTTTCATTCCACAAAAACAAGGCTTTGCACACATATGGGTATCTTTATGTTTGGTATGCAACAAAGCTTTAACAATGGCTTTGTCTTTATCATTCTTGAAATTCATAAAAGAAGCAACTGCATGCAAAGGTGTGTTTCCATTAACATCAGTTTCTGTTGGTCGGGCACCAAGTTCAATCAATGCTTCTACTGCTTTTTCAGAACGCAAATTTTTGGATTTAATCACATCGTGAAGGAGTGTCGATTTCAAGTACTCACTTCTCTGGTTGACTACATCAGAAACATTTTGTTGAGCTTCACCATTTTGTTGAGCTTCCGCATGTATTCGTAGACCTGCATAATTTTCACAGTTTAAATATTTTTTCACTGTAGCTCTACTAAACTCTTCATCTAACAACAGTATTCCAATTTGATCTTCACTCTGAGTTGTTGGCATTTTTCAATTATCTAATTAGAAAAAAATAGTAAGAATTGTAGTAAGAGTTTTTGCCTAGAAGGGTCCAGTTTTGATGTGTAATGGAAGGATATAGTATTTTAAGAAAAATTTTGTCTCGCCTTTTAAAAAGATTCTGTGATGAAAAACAATGTATTGATATGTTGTAGGGCTTGCATTTTTGTTCATAACAGTTTTTAAAATTGTGAAATATATTTTCTAGTATAGGAGATTTTTGTTAAAAGTTTTAATTGATCCTCTGGAAAGGAAATTAACTAGTCTGTTAAAAAACACTAAAAAGTCATTTATCTTGTGAATAAAAACTTTTCAATTCTGTAATTCTGTTATTTTGAGCTCTACAACATATAAAAACATTCATCACAGAATCCCTTTAAAAATTCATCTCCCACTTGTTAGATATTTTGTGTGGCGTTAAAGAGGAAACAGAATATATGAATGAATGAGAAAAGGAAAGAAGGTTATGCTATCAGTTGTGCAACATTAAAGTAAGACTTTAACAATTGGAAATTTTATGATGATACATTTTAATGACCTGAAAGAGAAATAAGAGCAGAAAGCTGTTAACAAGATTATCATCATAATGAGTAATTGCTTTGGGAATTAATTTTAACAAGTTTATGCAAGGCTGGACTTAAATGATTGTTGGTTTGCTGTCACCCGACTCTAAGAAAAAAGTATGGTCGGTCGGTCGGGAAAAACTTTTTTTTGGTTGCAATTTTCATGTTATTTATGAGAACTAACAATCTAACTAATTAAAGATCATTATTTATATTGTTGAAGAATAAAAGAATATTCGGTCGAACTTTGAGTATATAATAAAATTTTTGCAGTCGGGCCCTTTATAGTAGAGTCGGTCGGATAACTAACAATCATTTAAGTCCAGCCCAATTAATTACACTCTTGATACATTTCGAAAGCAGCCAGTGAGGCATTTTTGCAAAATATCTGTTCAGAAGGCATGTTTTTTCTGGAAATTTAGATGTGTTTGAAGAATATTTCAAAAACTACTTTGATGGAAATTTGATGTGTTCAGCAGGAATATTTGATGCCTGTTGGACTTTTTTTGGATTTCTTGGATAAAAAGAACAGATGTTTTATGCTTTAGGGTCCAGGGTTTTTACTTGTTCAGAGAAATTGGTTAGTTTCCTAGATTTTTTGAGGTGTTCTGAGACCATTTGATGTTTGCTGGATTTTATGTGAAAGTGGTCTTCCTGGAAAAAAAGAACAGATAAGTTGTGTTTTGGGCTTGTTAAACTTTTCTTTTCTGATACGTTTTTCTTTACTGTATAAAATGACACATTTTCGTGTTAGTTTCACCAACTGATTTTGAAAGCTATTATTCTAGATCTTCAATTGTCAAGAATTTGCAGAAAATCGACATGTCTGAAGAAATATTATTTTAAGTTATTTCTAAGACGATTTTGGTTGATTTCCTTAACTGGCTTCAGCTCTGCCTCTTGTATAAGTCCTTGTATGTATTATTTTTTACATATAATGTAGGGTTCAGAGTCCACCTTCCCTTGAAAGGTTAGCCCCCTGGGTTTTAGCTCTTCCTAAAGCTGTATTGACATGCCCTCCCCCCTCACTAAAGCTGGAATGACTAGGAGCGGATCTAGGTTTTCAAATAAGGTAGTTGTAATGTCAAAAAATTTGAAGGGCAAAGGAACACGTCGCCTGCATGGCATTTTCAAGGCCGCATGAATCTTATCTAGTCCGCGCAATTGCTTTGAAAAGTCCTATGCGAGCCTGAAAAGTTTTTTTAATGTTTTCCTGAATACGTATTTGCTGATCCTGCTTGCCAAATTGTTCTCAGATATATATAGTTTTTAAAAAAAATTTGCCGAAAGATGATAATTGTCGAAACAGCTTTCTACAAGCATACACAATCAAATATATATTGTCTTTGTTTGACTGTGGTCTGCTGCGTGAGCGTGTGTTGTGCTGCTTTTGGCTTTTGTGCTGATTGATTGGAAGGGGGGGGGGGGGGGGGGGAGGGAGACAAAGGTTGCGGGTA
>JAUBWS010129738.1:0-37446 GCA_032270445.1 Darlingtonia californica
GAAATATCTATACCAGCCGCGTATGAGAGTAGAAAGTTTTTTTGTATGATAGAGCCTTCATTTATTTTGAAGAAAAAAAATTTCCTTTCACAAAGTTTGACTTAAAGCAAGGGAAAGGTTCTTTCAAACCACATTTACGTTTGTCTTGCCAATGGTGTCTCATTTTAATTGAAAATGAAAAGTTTGTGGCTAACGTTTGATTGAAAATATTTTCTTTGTGATAAATTAAATCCAATTAATGTTAATTGTCTAAACCTATCAATTACTAAGAAGAATAAGTATGTTTCCCGACACAAGCACCTTTTTATAAATTAATACTGATTCATAAACTAATGACTGATCGGTTGTTTTCAGGAGGCTCCACAGACAGACCTGCTATTATATCGAATTCGCTTTCCAGTAACATTCTTCACTATGTCAGTCTTATCAGACGTTTGAATCACTAATTTTCAGATAAAACAACTTGACAGGAGCGGGAATCGAAACCATGATCTCTTGCACACTAGTAAGACTGACTGCACTATTGCACCACCGCGCAACGATACCTTACATAACGCAATTCAATTATACAAATAATGTATTATATAAGAGTACCTCAAATTGTGGAAGTGTGCAGTTCTTTCGACGTTTAATCTCCTTGAAACTTTCGTATATCAATTTGGCTGCGTAGATTTTTCCTATAGTAATTTGCTGGCCACTCAAAACTGAAAGAAAGGGTAGTTATGCCTCTGTAAATTCAGATGTCTTCTTTTCGACCTTCTTTAGATGTAGGCTTCTTAAAGACCAAGTTCTTTTATTTGGTTTGCTCAGTAGTACGTGGCCATCAATAGCCATTCAAGCTGACTTGATTGGTATATGCTAAATCGTGGTATTTAAGACTCGAACCCATGCTTTAGTTATTTCATGACGTTTTATGCTTATAAAAACATATACAAGGAAAGGTTTCAAGATGTGATATTCTTACAACGTCGTCCATCTTTTGTCACAAATGGATGGATTATAGGCGCATATTTAGATTGTTTGTCAATTCTTAATAAACATTCAAGGGTAATGATGAGCTATGTATTAGAGTTGTATGTTGAAAGAAATAAGTAATAAAAATTCGAGTCTGTTCAGGGATAAAGAACGGCGAATTTCACGTTCCAGAGTCAAGAACAGCTAGACACTAGAAGTATCTATTAAAATAGTTCAGTTTATTTCTTAGGTCTTTGTGTTTAGCTGTCTTTTTTGGTAAAACATACACGACCAGTGGTGGATCTAGAATTATGTCGCACAAGCCACGAGGAGAGAAACTGTCATCATGCACTATTTGGATGAAAATAAAATGACGTTTTAATGACATCATACTTCTCAACCCGCCGCTGAACAACACTATAAATTTTACAACTTAACGGTGGCAAAAAAGGAACTAAGCATACCTGTTTGTTCAGGGATGAGGAGATCTATCATTTTTTGTGTGATGTTTGGCCATGTTCGTTTGATGATTTTACGAAAATTGCTATCACGAAAACATTCTTTCTCCTGAGGTGTCATGCCAAGCGATGTTCGAACCAACGCAAACAAGGTGGGTGCAAATAGAACAGTATTGTCACCAGAAATAGGCATGTTTAGTTTCATCAGGCGCTGAATGAAAAGAAATAAAAATATGTGACGATCTATGGGGAAAGGGGAAATAAAGCCAACCATAACTTCCTTGTTTTACCCCTAAAATATTGAAAAAAACGTCTGCGGAGGAGACGGACGTTTTTTAGTGATTTTGCCAGCGGAGTATGATTGCGGTAAAAATGACTAAGTCCCCTTTTCCCATAGACCGTCATATATTGACTGTATTATGAAGACCCGTGGGCGAGTGGTTCATACCTGGCGTTGATAACACTTCGCTTGGATTTGATTTCACGCATGAAGCTCTCTTAGAAATTTTCGGTCTCAATTTAATTTTGCGGTTTAAAGAAAGTTGCCATGAACATTGACTGAAAAGCTTGTGATTTTCAATTTTTCCGCAAAAACTGTAACCAAGTAGGGAAAGGCCAATCCAAATCACACTGTCCATAGGACCGGGATGAATTTCCATCTCATATGTTTATCCTGCATACAGATTTTCTCTTTTGAGCTATTCAAAAACGTCAACTGAAATATATTCGAAATGAAAGTTGGCTACTCTAGATCCAAAATTTTTGAACCTTCAGAATTACCTTATATGCAAGAAATCTTGGACACTTTTTGCCGAAACCAACAGGAGGTTGCATGTCACACATCAATTGGTACACTTCTTCATGTGGTATCCTGCCACTGGAAAGAAGAAAAAGCAAAACTTATGTATTTTTTGACTGTAAATTAGGTACTAACGCTATTAAATATTAATCATGAAATAGTCTTGAAAATAAGGCAGAGGACAGCCCAATGATAAATGATAACATTTTTTTAAAGATATTTTCTCTACTCCGAGTCTCAAATGTAGCCAAATTGATAAACATCACCATCCTACATTAAGGGCATAAAAGTTTGCGGGGTTTATTTTTGCGATCGAGGCTGTGAAAAACTTAAACTTTGCGGAACAAGGTTTTGAGATTAAGGAATCAAGCAAAAATTGTTGTTTGGAAAATAATCTTAAAAGGCCTTTCGCGGAATAAATTTTTGCGTTTGACGTCATTCATAGTATATATAGAAAGAGTATGTAGAGTATGTTTGGAAGAACAAGAACTACTTCATTTGATCTTAGTACTAGAGAACTTGTGTGTACACTTACGCAGCTGACGGGTCGTATTCTGACCATACCCGAACAAACTCATCCATATGGTGAGGTCCCAAGATTGACTCATCACGAGTTAAATAATCAAAATTATCCATAATAACAGCAACAAATAAATTTAATAGCTGCAAAGAAAAAGAAACGTTTCGTAGAAATCGTTAGTAATCAGGAAATTTGTAAAGGGTAAAGTTCTCAATTTATTATTGACTATCATTATCGGCAATTAACTTAGGCAAAGAATGACCAAATTTTGGAGTAGTGGTGATAATGTTTGTCGACTAACATTTTAAGTTACGGGAAAATTCTTACAAGCGACTAAACGTTGTATCGATTGCATCTTATTTCGCCGACGCTGATGTTTTTTACCGATAAAGAATAGCTTTCCAACGCAAAAATGAATTGACATTGGAAGCTAGTTTCGTACTACACGATTTTCTTGAAAGAGTCCCGTACGCTAAACCAATGAAACAAGTATAGATATTAGACTGACTTTATTCTGGAACAAATGATTTTCTGAACGCTCAGCTTGTTCAAAGAGGGGTTTGCCAAAGCCGAACAAGCATTGTTTTATAACGTCATTTCTATTGTCTCAAAGCGATGAATAGGGAGAAAATCGAAATTTTGGAGGGCCGTACTTTAGGAATGATTCCTCAAGCAACTCGATCTACGAGAACATGATCAAAATGAACTTACTAGAAAAGCATATAAAAAATAGAATGATACAAAATAGATGACAGCAGCGATAGTGGATCCACATTTGCTGTTCAAATTATCGTAACAAGGTGCGTGATCGAAGCAATCCAACATCACCAAGTGCCACGCTTCTCCCGTCCCACATCTAAGAAGAAATAAACCAGTATCAGTAGTAGTTGAGCGGTTGTGTACCAGCTTCATAATCACAAGATTCCTGGTTTGAGCCGAGGTAACGTCCCTGGTAGCACTGACGTCAACCTTAGTTTTGTGTTAATGTTTTACTAATGATGACGTATGAAAAGATAAGGATTAAGATCTGGAAAGGGCCAAAAGGCGAGTGGCCTCTCTCCTAGCGAGTGACCCTGACCCTGTGAAGCAAGAGTTCAAATGAAAGAAAAAATTATATTGTTATCAGGATATGTTCATTTCAAGATCAAGATGAAAAAGGAGATTTCGCAGTCTGCAATCAATAGAGCAAGACGCTACAATTCAGGGCCACCATATCACGATTTCAGGTGCGGGGTCCAAAAAAGAAGTGTCAAATGAGCCAGTAAAATGTATTTGCGAGAATTTCTTCGTTCACGTATTTTTTTTGTACCTTTAGCGTACACGATAACATTCAAATGCGTGTACGTAGTTTGTGACGGAAAGCAATAAATCACGCAAAATATAGAAAAGGGACTTGACAGCGTTAAACAAACATCGTTGAAAATGTATATATGCATCGAAATGGTAAGACATACCTGAAAAGAACCCCAAGCGCATAACCAAAAGTTCTAAAGTTGTTGTATTCGTTTATATTCTTTTTATCGTTGATAGCGATTTTACTAAACAACTACAAATATAAAAATGAATGATTCAATGTAACATTATATATTTGAATGGTTTAACCAACGAGTAGCTAATGGACGATTCCCACAGACTAAATTTTAAATACAGCCAAAAATTTGGTTTCATATGCTACCTTTTTGAAGGAAATTATGTCGGAAAAATTGACTAAAATTTTATACAGGAATGAAAATTTTACTCAACGAAAGTTTGAACAGTTTAAAAAATTATATGAGAAAATGGCCAGGTAACGGAAATTTTCAGCAACAACGGCCCTCCGAATCCCAATACGACTAGTAAAACATCACTAACTCAGGTAATTTTCCCCAATACTAGGTCGAATTTGAAAAATGTCGAAAATGCAGACTTTACTTCAGAGAGTTAAATGATAATTCTTACTTGCATTCCAATGACAGCATAGATGAAAAATAACATCACTATCAACAGAAACACGTACGGTAAACCCTAGAAGATCAGAAAAACCTTGAATGAATGAATGTTTCAATTACCTACCTAAGGTCAACCTCTTCATATTAGTTCTTGATGTCAATTAGGGTCCTACCTTACATGGAACACATCTAGAAACCATGCCGAGTTAAACAGTGACTGAAAAGTTTCGTCATCAAAAGGATCGAACTCGGTACTTAATAACCACTTGGCAATAGCCATGGCTTCATATTTATTAAAAACTTGTTTTTTTGAATTAAACTTTTTTTTTTGAATTAAACTTTCAAGGAAATTAAATTTTTTAAGTAAGTTGATTCATGTGAAGTGGTGACATTCTGAAGTGGTTTTTTTTTATTTCATGAAACAAAAATAATTGCAGATTCAACTATCTGATTGTAAAATCTTTATGAAAGCTTGACAACGGGGAGGACCAGAAGAAACTAGCTATTGGGAAGTCTTATCTAGGAAACTGTATTTGATTTTCATGGAACCAAGTACATATATATTGCAATCAATCAACAGATCCTGCACTAATGGAGGCTGCGGGTTCAATCCCCATTCGATCCGTTACCTTTGGAAAATCACATTAGTGCAGGATCTGTATCTGGTTCTTTGCGTATGCCCTTCATAGAGAAAAAGAGATGGTCAGAGGTATCATAATAACAACTGTCTACATAGAAATAAAAGTTTTTTTACAAATTCCAAATCAAAACCCAATCATATTTCCCGTATAGAAATAGAAGTGTAGATTTCCGCGCTAGATTGTCCTTGGCCGGTTTCCAATGTGAACCATTACTTGGTCCGGACGGTACATTGAATGGAACTTCGGTGGAAATTCAGCCAAGGTTTCCTGGTATGGAAGTCTGAGGCATAGTAAATGTTGACAATGTTTATTAGATTCTTAGTAATTAAGCCGGTTTTCCACTTGCAAAGTGTTCGTACGAAGTAATTAATTTATCGATCGCTCATTGGTCATTTTTGTTGCGCATTATTTTTTATTGACACCCATTGAATTCTTAATTGTTTCGTACAAACATTTTGCAAGTTGAAAACTGGCTTAATGGAATGTAAATAAACACACCTTGAGAGATTGTAGAAATGTCCATAGCAGAATACGAATATTATAACCTTGTCGTAGCAACTTGAGTAAGCGGAATGCTCTGAACAGCCGAAAAAACGATGGGTCAATTGGAAAGTTCTAGAATGAATATAAAACGTCAAGATAATAGCTGATAGTAATAGATACTCTAGTTCAAACATATGGATCCTATATGACGTATAATGTTCACATTTTGGACTGCTATCTGTAGATGGAATTTGAAAGGTGCTATTAAATTGCGAATGCACGCAAAACTAATTTGCATGTTTTATGGGCTCGAGCTATTGTATATCTTAATATTGAAGTGATGTCATTAACCTTAATGAAAGATTTCAAGAAAAGAGGAGCCCCGAGGGAGCAGCAAGTTTGATACCCGATTGTAAATAGAGCCTAACGTCAAATGTAAACATTCGAATTTGTCAATAGAACGGAAAATGACCACAAATTCATATTACAATGAATAACATCGTACCTGTGGTGTTAGATTGATAACTGCACCAACAACTGTTATAAATACAATACAAAAATCCAAAACGTTCCAACTGTCCCTGAAATAATTCTAAAATAAAACAAAAAATCCTTGACCACTATAACTACTCTCATTAACTCCTCCCCATTTCATCCTTTTCATTCGGGAAACATGAACAAGAAATTCCAACGCATGAACTCGAATTCAGGTTGGCCACAGTGCTACCAAGAATGTTACCCTGGTTCGAAACGGGATAATCTTGTGAGTAGTATAATAGCTCGGTTCATTCGATTGGAAAATTTCCACCCACCCTGTTTATTCGAGCCATCACCCTGTCTATTCTAGACACGAGGGTACTACTGTATTCGGTTAAAAATATTGGACAAAAGTGGCGAACATTTTGTCAGACGAAAAATCTTGTCCGCCCAAATGTTTATAGCTTTAAGACATTACTATAGACACTATGGTTCGTGCGATCTTCAATTAGAATCATGTGCTCGAAATATTGAATTTTCTTCACTTTTTTCCGACGAAAAATTTAGTCAGACAAAATGTTTATGTCCGACATGTTTTGTCCAATATAAGATACACAGAGTTGACTGCAGTGGGAAATTTAATAAAATAAAATCAGTAATCAAAACATATCACTTACCAGTTTGTATGCCATTAATTTCAGCATAGCTTCAAACGTGAAAATAAAGGTAAAAACAATATTAACTGTTTCTAAAATCTTTCCATAACCATCACTTTGTCCATCATACTGAAATGAAAGCAAAAACAGTTAACGTAGATATTTCAATCATACAACTTAAAAACACAATAAATTGCGACGTAAAAAATCACGCAGTAACATATTGCGGCATAAATAAGTGCCAATTTACTAAAAAACTGCAATATTAAATGCTGCAATATTCATAAGGATAAAGATTTATGCAATTTTAGTACAAAATTTACGGTGAAAATTTACAAAAATTCACACCAAAAAATAAATTATGTTTCAACATATAATTCAAAATTATGGAAGTCGCACTGCACTATCTTTATTTGATTCGAAAAATAATTTAAAGATAAAAACGGTCAACAAAGATTTTGAAGGACTTTAAGCTCATCGGAACTATAAACAGTCTTGGTCTTTTGGCCTTACATTCCTGAAAAGCTCTAAAGTTAGATTTTAAAATCATTGTCCAGGAATTTAGGCGACAGATATAATGATTTGATTATTCACCCAGGAAGACCTTTTCAATTCTACTTGAACTGTCAAGAAGGGTCCTACCTTTAGGGCGCCATGCTGAATTAACAGCGGTTTGCAAATTTCATTTCCGAAAGTCTCAAATAGGAGTCTTAAAACTTAGGATTCCGGTTTCAGCATCTAACGTCTTAACCATTCGGCCATAGCTCCACAAGTGAAGATAGTATATTGACAAAGTCTCTAAAAGTTTCAAGATTTTGACAAAACAATAAATGCATATTCTAATGTGAAACTTACTGACAACATAAGTACGATTGCATTGAGCGCAATCAGAGCCATGATAATGATTTCAAATGGTTTAGAATCAACAACCCTCCAAACTTTGAATGAGAATCTTTTCTTGTCCTGTGGCATGAAGCGTTGTCTTGGTTTTGCGTTCAATACAAACTGCAAACATGCTCTCTATAACATTTAATAAAAACCAAATAAGCAAAAAGGCCTGTTTCTAATTTGCATAGTCCCTGTGCGGCACGAAAACGGGGAAGGAAAACATTAACACATATGAATGCTCTTCTGCTAATAATTCCTTAGTTATTTTCATTTTCCTTTCTGACTTGCATCAGGAAAAATTCCGAGATGGTTCAAATTTGTCATCGCAGACAAAGCGAAAGATGTACAGGAGAAAATTTAAAAATTTTAGATCTTAAAATTTAAGCTTTTCCTGTCCCATTCCACTACCAAAAAAGTGGACTGTGGACTGAGATCAAACTGTATCCTTCCGCTTAAATGAGTTGGTGCTATCACTTTATAATAATTCCCCGAGGATGATACATGAATCCGTAATTTGGCAGTACTGTTGGTAATTGTGTTTATCAGATATGTTAGCATTTAGTGATAAGTCCCTGAAGACGAGATCCTGGAGATGGTACAGATAAGACTGAAATCACTTACTTGATTTTTATCCAACTCAGAACCAGTGATTTCTTTTTCTCCTTGTTCTTGGAACGTAACAATGATTAGAGCGACAAAGATATTCAAGAAGAAAAACGAATAGACAACTACAAATGTGACGTAATATAAAGCCATGTACATTTTGTTGTTAGGAATGGGACCATGATCGACTTGTGTCGAATCGATTGATTTTTCCATCACTCTATAACGATAAAGATAAACTTCACTTAACTTAAAAATAGAAATAAACTTCAATAAACTATAACGAGGCAAATCAACAAATTTCGATAAAGAGAGGTCATGGGTTCCATCCCTACTTGACCCGGTTGTAGTAGTTGGAAAGTCAAACAAGTGCAGGATCTGTTGAAGAATTAAAACCTCAGCCCGCGCGAACAGACTCGGTCTGTTCGCTTGAGCTTCGGTCCAATATTTCCACGTACGGAACTCAAAAACAGTTAATATTGTATTAGCATTCTTAATCAAACTGTGACTTTTGTATTCATAGTTCGTCACCTCCCCAATTATGTGTATCCCATATCCTTATAAATATGAAACTTAACCCTATTCAGCCTAGGGTTTTTAGGGGCTGCTCAGGCACATTGTGCCCCCCCCCCCTCCCTCCGTAACTTTTGTAATATTTCTCATTTCCAAATAAAACTCATCCAACTGATGCAGCATGGTTTAAGAAACATTTGTGGAAAGTTTCATGAAAACTGAGTCACGTGATCATGAGTTACGTAATAATGGCGTCATGACAGTGAAACATCACCAAAATCACCTTCTGGGAAATTTTGTTCTTTTTTCAGGATAATACACATATTTAAGAATGTCTAGTTAACATATCATATTTGTACGTTAAATTTCCCATCGATTGATATACAATATGTCAATATTTAAAAAAGTTTCAAAAAAAATTTCTGAAAAATTTTGACACTACTTGCCAATCTTTTGATTGTGCTGCCATATTGACACAATATTACACAAAACTTTTCTACATAAATTACCCAAAAAGTCAAAAAAAATTTAAGTAAAAAAAATTAGCCTGTAAAAAGTTATTAAAAAAAATTTCCGAATGTGCTGAATAGGGTTAAGGAACGTGATACAGAGCAATTTCATAGTCTTTTTTATCTTGATTGGAAAAATTTGATTTGGTTTTTACAGTACCTATGGCACATAATATAATTAATTTTAAAGATCAGAAACTGTCAATAATACCAATGTACCAGAAGAATGGACAACAACAAATAAAAGAACGTCTCTCCCCATTCGTAATTGTACGCCCTCATTCTTTCACATTTTGAAAGCAAAGCAGAAAATGAAAAAAAATAGAAGCATACATTGGCCAGCCTTCACCTGTTCCACAACTGAATAATGTCAACATAGCATATGTCACGTTATCAAAGTTGAACGCATAATTCTTCCATACTCTGTCTTCAACCTGGTAAAGATTACGGTGAATTGCGAAAAAATAACAAGTAAAGAAATGCAAGCAGGTGCGGTTACAGAGAAGTAGCAAAACGGAAGGGGGAGAGTGAAAGGTTACCACATGAACATTCACAATTTTCATCACATAAATTCTCCAATAATGGAAAAATCCTCAATGATTTTTTGAAAGAAAATAATGCTGGAATGTTACTTGCAGCAGCTCTAATAAAACTACATTTATTTAAAAAAAATCGAATCATGTTCAGAACTACTTGGACGCCCGGTCTGATTTTAACACGCTGACCTCTTCCCACCATCACCTCACCCAGTCCCACACAGGATCACGAAATCTGCAAAAGCCAGTCCCAGGTAGGGTTTTTATATGAATGGTCCCGCGTAGGGTATATTATTTCAAGTTTAAATGGAGTATTTTTGAAAACGGTCCCTCACAGAGTATACTTTTTTGACTGTAACATTGGAAACATTGAAAAAAACTGTCCCTGACAGGATCCATTTTGAAATTTACAGTGGCAGGTCCCCAAACTTCACTAAGGCCTGTACTCTAAAACCCTTCCGGACCTCTTCATGCAAAATTCATCTTTTCAAAATTAGACACGACAAAAATTAAGCGTTGGTTGATTTGAATGTAAGTGAAATGGAAAAGGCACGGAACAGGCCTTAACATGATTAAAAAAAATTAACAATATAACTTACAACGAATTCATAAGGTTTTTTCACAGGATCCTTAACATGATAAAACTGTCCCCTGTAAAAAAACATTCAGGTTTTAGATTTTATATTACATTCAACTTATTATGCAATTCATGGGAGTGAATAGCTCCAGCAAGAAATAGCAAGAAACCGGCCTCCCAATACAGGGGTGATAGATTGTAGGACTCAATCTGAACCGTGACTGCTTGTACTCTAGAGTGTTGCCATTTGTGTTAGCGTTTAAAAGGTAAAAAACAGGTTGTTATGATTCTAGTGTAACAGCGACGGCATTCAGTATTAAGAATATGAAACTTAATCAGTGATGTGGTTACGAGCGCCTGAATTACATACACTTGAGGTATACTCTTGAAACTAAGTGGTCGTGGAGCCGTGGTCGAGTGGTTAAGGCGCTGGTCGCCTGAACGGGGGTTCCAAGTTCGCCTTCCCTTGCAAGACTTTCTGTAGTGAATTTCTCTAATCACTGTTAATTCTGCATGGTGCCCTGGAGGTGTTTCTAGGAAAGCAGGGGCCCTCATTGATCAGTTCATGAAGAACTGAAGAGATTATCCTGGGTAAATATATAAATATTATATCATATCACGATTGCAGTTAGAGCTTCATACTCTACTAGCCTGGGTTAGTATAAATTATGATTAAATAAATTAAATCCCTAGCAAACAGAAGGCAGCGCATGGATATCAAAACAACGTTGAAATGACATCTTGTCAGTAATTTGAAAGACTGACACTATAAACATAGAACTTATAATAATGCTCCACGCTGATTGGTTGACAGTGAGAAACAAAGCGAAGTGATTGGAACTATTTCATATTGCGCAACAATTATTTTAATATGTTAAATAGGTACTGCGCATGTTCCGTATTTCACAATTTTGGCATACTAGGTCTCTGTCGATAGACTAGGTGTATGCCAAAAAATCTCGGAGCGATATGTCATATAGACTATGTCTTAGTTGGGCGCATACAAAAGTGTTTAATATCACTTACTGACATTCCGTTGCCGTCATTTTTGTGACGTCATTACAGTAATGGAACTTCCCCTAAAACGGTTCAATATATAACGGTTATGTATTACCTTTTCTTCAAATAAACAAACCCAGATAAGCGAAAGGTTCAGTTTAAGAAATAATTGAAAACAAAGTTACAAAGTAGCTGACTTTTTGTTCAACCATATAAGGAAGTGTGTTAACATGCAGTTACCCCAATATCTCGGAATACACAATACATCTAAGATTAATTTTATTATGTACAGCCCCGTTTTCAATCAAATTACGTTATGACAACTGTTTATTCAACCGTATAATATGAAGATCGATTCACCTATACATAAGTGCCATATTACCTCTCAAAACACATACAAAAGAGTCATTATGGAATGATAAAACACGGAAGTTTTCCTAAATGATAGCTTCATGATTGATTAAAGTTCAACCGTGGCAAGGTGATAAAGGCAAGTCTCGAGTTCAACTTCCCCGAAAGGCTTCCGGTAGTGAAATTTTCCAATCACTGTCAATTCTACACGTTCATTTCTGTGCCGGGAATTTGGCAACACTTCGAAAATCATTGGACATAGCCTGTTTCTATACAGAGGACCTCTCCCTGGTGCACGGGTCACGGAGCTCCGGGATCGTTAAAAAATGTTTCAAACTCTCTGATAGATATGTTTGCCATCGGCACTTAAGTGGTTTAAAAAATTTCATTTTAATTTCGTTGTTTCATATGCATCATTTGCCGTTCTTTTTATTCATTGTTTGTTCTAAGGATTTTTGTACAAATAAAAAATTTTAGATTTCGCGTGAATCTAATATCACGGTTTTCTGAAAAAAACCACGAAAATTGCAAAATTAAAGCCACGCGAAGTGCAATCCAACTAATAAAATATATTTACCTGGAACAGATTAACCCCAATGACAGCAAACATGAATAAACACAGGAAAATGATTATAATAATATTGAATGTTCTTTTCAATGAGAACACAACACATTGACAAACCAGCTAGAAAGAAAAATATCATCAATAAAATACTTCACGAGAAAAATGCTCAGCAACCTCTCGCAAAGATGTTTCCCGAATTTAATTTTTGTACAGCCCCGCCTCGTTTTCCAGCCTTTATGACAAAAAACTATAACAGCATTGTAAGTAACAATATTGTTAAAACTATTACAGTGATTATCTCTAACTTCTTCGAAAACGAATAAGTGATGTATCTCTTTAATACGGACAGACCGCTTCGCCATGAAAACTTTGTAGTTCAGAATCGTTCATTTAAGGATAGCATTCGATACTGCCGACTGACTAACGAACGTCAAGACCAGCACATGTTTGCTGACCTACTATGACAATTTTTCCTTGTAACTTGTATAAAGCCCGGCAAATCCTACTCCGTTGATTTTGAATTTACTATTTTATGATTTATATTCATATGCATATATTTTTGATATTCTTGATAAAATGTTTCATTTTTCTGAAGTGAGCATAAAAAGGTTTTGTAATTAATAAATGAAAATTAAAAGACTTCAATCGTCGTGTCTTCCTGCCAACCTATAAGTTTCCCCAGTACGGACAGTCTGACCTAAGTTTTCGTAATATTTGGGGGTTGAATCCACAGCGTGACAGTATCTTAATTAAAAAATGACGAAATAAGCACCTATGTGACAGGCGCTTTGTAAAAAAAAGTCTTTCTTATGGAGTTATCGTATAACCGAGGACAGCTTTCCGGTGCATTGGTCGCGAAGGTCCTCAGCGACTAGGTATAAGACCATAAACCTGAAGTAAGCCTTTGGCCTAACAAATCACGATGGCTTAACTCTGATTATTGCCACCAATCTCTTTGAGGTTTTCACAGACACTTTGATATGTATATATTATAGAAGTAAAACAAACTCAAACCTTTAGTTCTTTTATTTTGTTGATAACTCTGAGTGATCGAAAAACCCGCATGATTCTCATGGCTTGGAGTGTTCTTTCACCAATTGATTTCTTTACTTCTTGATTTCGATCCAGACTGTTCAATAGAAAAAAGAAAATCAAGAATATCGATGCTTAATTTTACCAACTGCGACAGCCTAAGAAAAAGAATGTTTACTCCGACCTGATTCAGTTGATGATTTAAGCAAGTAGCATCCATTTAAGAGGACCCCAAAATGTGTCGCGGCCCCTATGTTTTACCTACGAAATTCCACTTTTCAGGCAGTATGGCCTTTAAAATAAATAGTATATTCGAGGAAGTTTTAAGCAAAATATATTTACAATATATCAGTAATTTCATTTATGAAGAAATTTCCTTGGGAAATTGGCAGGGGTGATGGTGACGTCATTTTGTTCCCTATATGACCCCCAGTTCCCAAAAACTCCTTAAACGGCGAAGATCTTTTACAAGATTTCCTTGGTCATCTTTACTGACTACTTTATTGTCGTTCTATAGAAATTTACGTCAGTTCATTGTCTTTTAACAAATCAAACAAATGCAATCATATAAAAGCTTGTAAAATGTCCAGATTAACCCCAAAACGCGTAAGTAAATAGGATTACATTTTGCGCCACGACCCGTGGACTATTACGGAAAATGGTACAATGAAGGGCTGAAGAAGTCGTATGGAGTAACCAGAATCATAGAGTAACCTCAGTTCTCGTGTTGATAATTATCTATAAGGAAAACCTTGCAGCTATTTTCGAAAGATCACTTGTTAAAGTAGTAATTATATCCGCAAAAATGCTATTTGAATGTAATTTATCTAACTAATAGAATGGCAATTACAACACATTTTAAACAAAAAAATGAGTCGAGAACAAAAGACGTAGGACTTTTTACGGATACGATTGCACTGAATACTTCCGGGCAATCATTAAGTGATTACTTGCTTGCAACAATTAGTAGATATACCGGAAAAATACTCATTTATCAGGTTTATGTGTGTGTTAATGAAAACATGAAAATAGATAAGCAAGCAATTGGGTTGAGATTGTGGATGATGGCGTTAATTGTAAATTGTTGTAACCGACGTCGTTTTTATGTTGTTATAACAGAATGGTAGCACAGTGGTGCCCTAATCATTTATTTGACAACCTCGTCTCGTTGAAAACAAAGTATTATGATAAAATTGAAGAAACAGTTGCATTACCGTTATGATCGAATAAGCGCCCTTTTCCGAATAAGCACCCCTTTCCAATTAGCACCCCTCTTTTAGTAGAAATCTTTGAATAAGCGCCCCTACTCAAATAAGCGCCTCCATATGGTTATTCGGGCGTGAAATTAGAGCAAAAGGGGGCGCTAATTTGAATTTTTATAAGAAGAGAACAACAATTACTTATAAGAACACAGCTACCTTTTTAAATATAACTTACAAAATCAAATTCCATTACAATCTTTAATATATTTTTCCCTTTCCAGTAGTTCACCACTCAAAACAGTTATTAACTTTTTGTTTTCTGTCATCTCGCTGTATTTAGCAGGGAACCTAATTCAACCTAAGGTAATACAAATTCATTTTTTGAAAAGCGCCTCTATTTAAATAACCGTCCCTCTCGGATAAGCGCCCCTTTGGAAATTGAAATTTTTAAACGCTTATTCGATCATTTACGGTAGTTATCTTCAGTTTTTTTAAAGGCGCAGATAAACGATACAGTAGTCTAGCGCGTATTTTAAACCTGTAATTTGATTAGTCATTTCAAATAATAGCTTTATATTTTTGATTGTTATATTCACTGAATGCTCCGTTCTTTAAATGACGAATGACGATCATTCTTGCAAAAACGTGCAGATCGACCAAAACGATAGTACAAATCTCTTAGGAACTTTTCGTTATGAAAAACTACATTAAAACAAGGCAGAGCTGAATAAAAAAAAATTTCGGTAAAAGTCTTCTAGGGGTACTACTACTGTGCAAGAGGTCGCATCGGCTGTTCTTATTGAAAATCAGTCACCTTAAAGTCAAGCTGGGGTGACTTGATGAAGACTGTTGGTCGACCGATTAGCAAGTCTGGACGCGAATTTTTGTGATAGTGTCTTACTGTAGATTTTAATGGAAACATTCCGATCATCGCTGAAACTGGTCTTGGTTTAAGAGGCCTGGTAATGTGTCTCGAACGATGTTCTTCGGTGAATTGAGGGTGTACAATACGTCATTTGAAAGTATTTTTAATGTTTACGTAAAGACAGCCTAGGTGTATGTCAAATTCACTGCAATTCAAAGAATTTCAAAATAGAAGTTACAAATAGAAGACAATAATGAAACGAGAAACAGGAAAAAAAGGAAATAAATAATTTAAAAATGAAAGTCCAATTATATACTTTTCTCACAATTTTTCAGATTAATGAAAAAAAACAAAAAACAGGGAAATATTTCGAGAAATGAGAAAGCCATCTGCCTTATCAATAAATCATCAAACAAAAAGAAAATCCTCGACATCTCTTTTATCAAATGCTGTAATCTTAGCCTTTCATATAGAAAATGAATCAGGAGGGAGGCTAACGTAGAGACGCGTCTCAAAATAAAAACATTATCTATCTAAATTTTCAGTTCACCACTTAGGCATGGGAATAACAGTGAACCCCCTGAATACACGGTCATTTTGTAGGGTTGGTTGTTCAAAATAGATAGAGATGAAAATATTCTGACAAGAAAGTGAATCTATGTAACATTTCTGATGAAGTCAATGTTTTGTGTTAATGATTGATGTAAACGTTCTGTTAATTTTCCTCTCTTTTAAGGTCCATATATAAAGAATATTTTTAACCAAGAAAACTATAGACAGAAGACATAAATAACTCAAAAGAAGAAGAAGAGGAAACAAGGAGAAGAAGGTAAAGAAGAAAAAGAAGAGGAAGAAAGACTACGAAAGGGAGAAACAAAAATAAAACTACGATAAGGCTCTTAAAATACTTAAAATAGAAAAAGGAAAATCTAGATAGAGAAAGTAACAGAATCAAAATTTTGAATTTAACTGCACATAAGGGGATGAAGATGAACAACAGCGCGATGGTTGATGAGACAGCCATTGAAAAACCACGTCGACCGACTACTTTGCAGGATATTCATGGTAATTTACCGGTATCCAATACAGCAGAAAAAACAAAGAAAACATTGTTCAGAAATATTGAAAACAGACGGCAAAGTTTGCCCGTTAATTCTACAACACTTCAGGTGCCACACTCCGCTAGTGTTGGAGCAACAGCAATAACTCCATATGATGCCGAAACATCAAGTTGCCCTGGATCTCCACAAAGACGCTACATTTCAATGACTCCTTTAATGACACCTGCATTATCGCTTAGTTCTTTGGTATCAAGTCTGGATGGTTCAATGGAAAATTTGAATCTTGAAGACAAGGAAGAAAATGAAGATGAGGATAAGACGAAGAATCCACCAAAATGGGCTACAAATAAGATACTCTCAAATTTTGAAGCAGCTCACGAGAAAGACATTGTGAACAACAGGCTTAAATATTTCTTCAAGACATTAGACAACGAAGAATACTTTGAAACACACATTGGGAAAGAATTACCACCTATTGCGAACATCTTCACAAATAGTCCAATAACAGAATCGAAGAAATTTCAAGAAAGATGACTGCAACAAAAACAATATATTACGCGGATAGAATCTCGAGTGGATTAACTTTATCCAAATAGGATAGATGTTTCCCGAATTTTTCTTTTTAATGTTTTAAAGTTTAATGACACAAACGGTTAAAACTATTACAGTATTTATCTCTAACTTCTTTGAAGGCAATTAAACGAAAGTACAAATCTCTTGGGACTTCGCCATCATGGAAAAAGTGGAGGAAAAATATTTTAGGGGAGAAAGGTCATTTTTGAGTTTGTAAATATATCACGGTACTAATTTTTAGTAGTTGTGGTAAATGTAAAAGGAGCGAGAGGAATTATTTTACAAAAACATCATTCCAGTGATTGTGTAAATCTCTACATATTGAAATACACGTAGAAGCTATGGCTTACTTTTAGGGCTATACTCAAATTTACCCAATTTTACCTTCTAAGATGATAATAAAGTAACAAACGTGGTTTTGAGGGGTATTGAGAGTTTTATGTTGCTGAACACAGTAAGGACAAATAAAAAAGAACCAATTGTTCTAGTATATTACTATTTAATCCTGTAAGGTTAAAGTTTGCCTTAACTACAATGTTTAGCAATTATATTCTGATGCTGTCTAATTGAGATCTATGATTTCCCTGGATGGTGTGAAAAAATTTTCAATTCATCAATTGATGGAGAGACTAAGCGAATCTACGAAACTGATTGGTTCATGATAGCAAACCACAGAACATTTTTCTTAGTAGAATACTTCAGTTGTATAATATGATAAGCAAGATGATTCTACCTATTTCACAATTTCATTATTGCTTTTGATTAAAAAACCACCTGTCTGTTTGACACACCCTATTTTTGTTCATAGTCCCTACACTGTGGTTTTCATTGTTAACATTTTATTATGCAATACCTGAGAGTTTTGATAAAAAGCTATGTTGATATTATTTTATTTTTAACAAGTACAAATGCAAATTTCTCTTGTAGAATGATTTTTCGGTTATAAGAACAACAGGCTGCAAATTATGTAATTGCATAACTCACGACGTACTTTATTTGGCGGGAAAACGCCAAACGCAAAATATTATCATTCTTGTCAGACTGCTCTACTCTCATTCGCAAGATTTCATTACATTTATCTGAAGTCTATGTCAAAATTGCTGGAACTAGAATTAAAAAAGCTTCTAAACTTCTAAACTACTGAATAAAATTGAATTTTTGCTTTTGAGAGATACTGCGATACCAAGCTACATGAAAATATTCCCTAAAAATGAAGAAATTAAATTGAAAAAAATGAAGATTAAAAAAAGCTGATCTTTTTATTGATATTATAAAAATGTTTTATATCTTTATGATAGAAGCCTGAACCTTTTGCGATTTCAATAATGAAGAATTTACAAAAAAATCTTTCCTCAATTCAAAATCAAGACCAAACTTTAGAAGGCATTTTTATCAAAGTAGACAAAAACAGTTAAAAAATGGCGATAATTATAGATAAGATTAAATCCGTAATCTCTTCACCTAGCCTTACGTAACTTTACAAAATCATACACACATCAAAAAGATTTTTTTTGATTTGTTTAACAAGAAAAATGCAGGATTTGGTCGATACGTTCTGAAAATTGAGTAAAATTTTGGTCGTCGTTTTTTTGTAATTTAAAGTTTATTAAATCGAGAAGAAGTGAAACACAAGGTTCCCAACATTGAATTAAGACATCGTTTCAAATCGCCTTCTATTTAACTGTCAGCAAAAATATTGTTCGAATATCAAATGATTAATAAACCTTACGTCAATACAGCAGCAGCTATGTTGCAAGCAACAACCGTTGTGTCGATCACATTCCACCAGTCTCTCAAATACGATCCCTTATGCAAAACTGCTCCTTGATCAATAATCTGAAACAAAAAATCAACATTCAGAATTACAAAAAATTGTAATTATAAATCTTAAATCTTGTATTTGTATTGATAAGGATATATGTTTTTGCTCCATCTTTCTTGCTCCTCTGGAAATCTGAATTTCAGGACATACACCTTCTAGGGAATCCGGTAATTTTTCCGCATTTTAGCACTCTTACCCCATAGAAATGTAACAATTTTTTGATCAAAAGCTGGTGAAAATTAATCAAATTGTTCGTCTACATTTATAGAATTTCCAGAGGGGCTTTATCTTTGGAGAAACATAGCCCCTTTTTAACTTACTGAGGGAGTATCTGTTTTCGGGGAGCCGTTATTGACGGTTACACCGTGGCACAATTATTTTCTGGAAAAGCCGGTTGAATTGAAGCATCGGATTTAGAGGTACTGTGAAAACTTCAGGAGGAGTGTAAATTATCCTCAAAAAGTCATTAACTTTTGTCATCAGGTAATAGATAATGAAATTTAAATTGACTTTAATCCTCTTCCAGTAATTTTGCAGTACCTCCAGTTTCACGTCCGGCAAAATAACTAAACGTCGGAAAATTACGTAATCATGACAGAGGCTACAATCACAGACTTCCAAGGAAAATGTTTAGTGTTCTCCTTTTTTATCTTTAGTTTCACAGTATGAAAAATGGTATCTTTTATTCTATCAAGCATACCTTTATTGTGATT
Organism: Darlingtonia californica; assembly: GCA_032270445.1. NCBI lineage: Eukaryota > Viridiplantae > Streptophyta > Magnoliopsida > Ericales > Sarraceniaceae > Darlingtonia > Darlingtonia californica. The sequence continues at coordinate 19,726 of JAUBWS010129738.1, forward strand.
TCGAAAGTGAAGATAGCTATAAAAGCCACATCTAAATAGTAAATCACCTAAAAACGAAAATAAGAAAAAGTTGAATAAGTACGGCGTTTTTTGAACGAAAATAAATAGGTACATGAAAAAGGGTGAGTCCAACGGTATGGTTTGTCCAAATTGTATTCAACGTTGTATCCAATTATAGCGAGGGCCTTCTACTGTTAGCCTGTACCAGACCTCTTCTGATAGAAGTACTTCGAGTCAAGGAAATTTTTTTCCCGACAGCCGTATAGTTGCGTCTGGTAAACTGTTGTAAACCTTTCAGATAATTTGAAAAATGTGGTTAACATTTTTACCGCGGTAATACTTCACCCACTTTCAAAATCATGAAAAATGTCTGTGGAGGAGGTCATTTCTTTTTAAGCGACACGCAATTTGCGTGTCGAATGTATGCACATAACTAGAAGTTTATATTTTCATATTCATTTTATAACAATTTGTAACTCCTCTAGATCAGCGGCTAGTTTTAAAGCACAGAGAAAAGACTTACTCTATTTGTGGTTGATTCGCTGTTTAGTGGATCTTCAAGTGCCAGGCACATTGTACTTAATACAATGAAAAATAGCATCAAACGTTCGAAGTATTTGATATTCACCACATAATGACACCAAGTTCGTATTCTACAAAAATCCAAAAGCCATTTTAATTTAGCAAACAATGACAATGCAAAATCAGCAGCGTATCGAGGGTACCTGGTAAGCCATGGGAGCAAGGGAGTAAGGTCGTAAGCCACGAGGAGATTGGCATTTCTTTATGAATTCAACGACTTTTGTCAATCCTCCTGTAAGCGCTAGATCCTATGAATTACCTTGAATTATTGGGTATTATAAACTTACCATGAGTTACTAATAAAAGATTCCGAAGAAAGGAAAATCAGAAAATGATGAAAATGCTGAATCCGCGAAACTGAATCCAACAGAAAACGTAATTTTGATGAAGTCTGCGATATTAAATTCAAGCGAGGGAAAACTTATCCACATCATGTACATTGTCCATTATTGGATCACTTTACGGCCTCCATCAGATGGTGACATGACTGACCTGCTAGACGGAGGGAAAAAGAAGAGAGATCTCGTGTTTATGACTTTGGTGGTGGTGAGTTGTCGTCTCCTTAAAACTTTTGATGATCCTGGCAATTCAATGATAGATCCTGGCACCGGTAGCAAGCTAAGTGGCAAATTTGAATCTAAAATAAAAACCAATTCATTTTGAAGGAAGTGTGCGCAAGATTCACTCTAAATGTGAGTTTCTAGTCTCGGTTATAAATACACAATTTAGTCCTTAATTAATCATATCATTCAGACAGTCATGTATATCTATCAGATAACGATCACTAGTCATGTTTGAACTTGTTTATTGCAACCAGTTTATTCTTTATGAACTGTTATCAATGAGTGTTCTGCCTTCCTGGGCATCATGCAGAATTAACAGTGATTTGAAAAGTTCACTACTGAACGCCTTGCAAGGGATTCGAATTCGGGATTCCATTTTAAGCGTCCAGCGGCTTGACCACTCGACAACAACTCAAGGTCTTCGCAGAACAATTCACTGTAGAAATGTACGATAATAAAACCGTTACTCACTGTGGTTATCTGAACTTGATTTTCTCATATCATTAGCCATCTCATCTAATTTTGCGTTTGCGTTCACCGTTACGATGTTACTTTCCACACTGACACTTTTACTCCATTTCGAAGTGAGAACTGCTCTCTTAAGACCGACAGAAGTGTCGAACGATTGCTGCGACACCAACTGCGGCCGACGCCATTTGGATACAGGTGAGGCGGAATCAGGTATATCAAGGCTTTTGTATTGTTTATGTGCAAGAATGACAGCAGAGTGCAGCCTATCGCTCCCTGTTTGCTGTACAAAAGGAAATTTGTTCTAGTAATACGTGGTGATTGACGAGGGAAATTTAAGTTAAATTTACAGATATCAAACATTTGAAATTTTGAAATTTCCAGAGAAAAGTGAACAAGAGTTTGTGACTTCCAATGCATAGTTTTTGTTCTATTTAAGAAAATTCAGTTATTATAGGTACAGGAAGTTGATTGCATATTTTAAATTGGCTAAGATAGAAGTTTTCGCTTACCTAACGAAGCCCATTTTATCAATAGATATAAACTTTTTCATGTATAACTATCCGACTCTTCATTATCTTTCCGAAGGTCGGTCTTATTTAGCAACAAATGTAAATGATATCTCGATTTCACGAATGTAATGTACATAATTTTGAAATACATTGCAAATACCACGTTTGAGACTAACGTACAAATAATTTGACTTACTGTGTTAATTGATGAATCACTTTGTTCACTTTGAGCCCTAAAGGAAAAGCTCGTCTTACAGAGTAAATATTTGACGGTTTATGGGAAAAGGGGACATAAAGCTAACCATAATTTACTTGTTTACGTCTCATCATAATTTTGCCAGTGGGTGAAGTGTATGACCGCGGTAAAAATGTCCAAGCCCTCTTTTCCCATAGACCGTCACATATTGTAGCAAACCCTTGATTCTTTAAAACTTTTGGTTGGTCTTTTCCAGTCCGTACCTCTCATGTTCAGGTAATCCATTATCAGGCACTTTACTCCTGTGGAATATCCCTATCCTGTGTGATTCCAAAACCCGACCCGGTGAATTTTCAACCAGTAATTTCAATGAGCCATACCCTTATTCTATACAATTTTTAATCTCACTAAATCTCATGTACGTTTTTTGAATTTTGAATATATTGTTATTGGTCAGACCAATTTTTTTGCAGAAGTGAGATGCAGGCTTGAACATTTACCTGGCAGCCACATCCCAGAAATAACTTTTATTGAAAGGCATTTCGAAAAGTACATCCATCTTGATAATTAACTAATGATGAATGTGAAAGATAAAAACTTGAAGTTCTCACGAAAAATTGTTTCTGTTGCTGATAGAAATATGAAGTACAATACCTTAAAATGGCATGTGGTCTTCCTTGGTAAGTTACTCCTTTAAATGGATTCTCTTGTTCCTTCTGTCTTGTAAACATCAACATCTTTGGCATGGCACGCACTTTCGTCCACTTGCTCCGAGACTGAGTGCTCGGAGTATTCGGGGAAAATAAGATGTTTCTGATTTTCTTTTGTTCTTCTGCTTCTTTTAATTCTTGTTCTTCGTCACGTGTTAGTACTTGCGCATTTGCAAGATTGTCAACAGCAATAGCCAAAAACACATTGAGCAACGTATCTTTTTATTGCATATTGTTAAAGAATTTAATGTCTGTGGACATTTGGAAGAATCCAAAAAGAGAACAGTATATTATTAAGTTTAACCTTTTTACTTACAGTTTTGTTGTAGAAGAACAAATTCAAACTTTCATATCTGAACGAAAAAATTTGGCCCGCGGTCTGGTAAATGCCTAAATAAGTTCAGATTGAGAAAAACGAGAACTTGCCTTGCCTACCTTAACATAATTCTATTTGACATATTTTCTGAAAATTTCAAGATGGCAGCTTGAAGACGTGGGTAATTATGCTCAATTTGTTGAAGTAAGGTATGAAATGTCAACATATTTTGGTACAAATGACACTAAAAGTTAATTGCTAGTAACTTTTGATAGAAAAATGATATTGACTTGAAACTTTCAGCATATACTAATTGTTATATTTGGATTCTGATGACGACATAAATTTCAAAATGGCGCACTAAAACGTGATTTTTTAAGTGGTGCTCCAGGACTTCATTTTCATCTGATTATTTCTTTATGAAAGCCCTTTCTTTTGTCTATTGAAATATCAAAACAGATTTCAAAAATCTTTATTCTATCAAGAGTTTTGGCTCCTAGAAAATTGGTACTAATTTTGCATTTTTTCGATATTTTCTTCTAAATTGTTTTAAAATACAGATGTGTAGAAATGCTGACGTCAGCAGTTACCATGGTACCATATTGAAATTCTTTTGTTACCTTTAGAGTCACATTATGTAACACTATTAACATCCAAAATTTCAATGTTCAGCATGTCTCATTCCTAAGATATTGGCAATTCTCACCACAGGCCAAAAAGCCCCCCCCCCTCCCCCCCCGCTTGTCTGATTTTCAAAAAAGCCCGACTGGGATAGGGTTAAGGCAGTTTTAGAAAAAGAAGCATTCAACGAAAAGGATACAATTTCCAACAATAACTAAACCAACAAAATACAAAGAAACTATAGAACCATACAACGATTTAGGACCGCCATATGCTTTAATTCCTTGATACATCACTGAATTCCAATCCTCTCCAGACATGATCTGCATCCAAAGAAAAATGAAGTTTGAATACAAATATCAAATTAAAAAACAAATTTACCTAAATATACCGGATAACCCAACACACAATGATCGCTTGTTACATTATTGTATGACAAAAAACCATAATTGTAATAATGGAAGTTCAAAAATTAAAAGTAATAATTGTAGTTCAGTGGAATATTTCTCAAGTTATGGCATCTTAAGACGGGCGCAAATGCATTAAACTTTTTACTTAAATCGAGCGTCTTTTGTTTGATGAAAATTTGATCAGAGTTCGATTGTTTGATGAAAATGAATTTTGCATTTGTGACACGTTTCATCAAACACGTTTCATCAAACATTCCAATGATGATCAGAAATTCATTCTTTCTAAACTTTAAAATGGCAGCTGATCTAGTGGAACTTGTAGTATTAAATGAATTGATGGATTCAGATGATGAAAAACCATCCTGAGGAAAAAGAAGAGACGAGAAGGGATATTTCAACAACATTGTGATGGAATTAAGGATAGAAGATCGGCCCGGATTTAAAGAAGTGTTTAGAATGAACGTTACAGATTTTGAGTTAGTATTGAATAAAATTTCTGATTTGATTTCGCCAAAAGTCCGACTTGGTGGCACAAATCCAATTAAATCAGATGAGATACTGGCGTTAACTATGCAACTCTTGGCTACAGGCGAAGCTTTCAACTCTTTCAATCTCTCTCTCGTTTTCATCATCCTCTTTGTCATCCATGCTCATTCTTTTCAACGTGTCTCTACTTTTGGATGCTCCAATAACTGGAGTTAAAAAGGCTAGTTTATCAAAATGTGTCCAATTGCTAGTGTACAATTCGTCCGTACCCTGACCACCCTTAGTACATCTTTCTTTAGTCAATTCTCTTCCAAAACGTGTTCTCAAACTGTTTAATTTCTGTTTGATCGAAGCGATGTTTGTATCGAAAGTTGTAGCAATTTTAGAGTATGCAATCTTTTTTGTGTCACGTTTAGAATATTCAGCAAGGTGAACGTCCCATAAGCAAGATTTCGATTCAAGTAGATCAATTAGTAAGGAAGTGTCCTCGTCCGTTCAATCTTTTGAAAGCTTTGTTTTGGAATCAGTCTTCGCTGGTGTCTTCTTACCCTTTTCTGTTTTCTTATCGTCTACTTTTTTATCTCCCTTCTTTTTGGCTTCAATGTTCTTTTTGAATAAATATCCATTTTTAATTTTAGTTTCGCTTTCTGAAGAAGAGGAATGACTTGACTAAATTGACAGCTTCCAATCAAAGAAATAACTTTGCACAATTTCACTTGGTACCTTCAGCTAACATTTAGGTCAAAATACTCTCTATAATTCGAACTCTCCACAACTCAAACGGTTTTTTGTCCCCTTGAGCGAATTATAGAGAGTGTACGACAAATACTGACAAAGCTTTAATTATACATCAAAGTTTTAGTTAAGCCGTTCTCAATCAAATTAACCTAAAAATCGGGTAGTGTTATATTGTTTTGTGTCATATAATAATAAAACAGACGATCATTTTTCGAGCATTTGAGTATTCAAACTTAAGCTATATTTCGATCATATTGCGTTTTATGGTTAACTAAATACAGGCAACCGTTTTAAAGCTAAAACTTAATGGAATTGGCATAACAACAGTCAACGACATACTACATGGTTTCATTCTACCTATTTATTTACAGGTGTTCCCCCAAATAACGATGATACTGCCTTCCTGAAGACATCCACATAGAGCCTTTGCGAAATTTATAGAAGAAGAATTTCCACCACAGAGAGTCTTGGTGGTAGAGGCGGGACCCATAAGTTCTGAGCTCAGCGCCTAAACCACTTGCCGTTTTTTTGGAATCAACAAAAAAAGCAGTCTACTGTAATTCAACTTTATTGACCACTTCTGTGCCGGGAATTTTCAACATTTTTGAAATCTTTGGACCGGGGACCGCTCTCTAGTGCATGGGTCGCGGAGCTCCTAGGTCCCTACTCACGGATCCAGGACCGTAACGAAAATTTAAAACTTTATGACAAATATGTTTGGGCTTAAGTGGTTAAATATGAATAGACACAAATGTGAAAGAGAAACAATTGAAAGGTGTTTGATTAGAAAACTTATTTGCTAATGCTACTTTAAGTATTTTAGATTTAGCGAGACAAAAGTGTTTCAAATCTTCGCTGAATATGCTGGTTAGGAACTAGCAATAAATATTATATTTTATGTTATGTTTTGCAAGCAGTCATCCTGATTTCTTATGTAGAGCTTCTCTTTGATTACGTGAATCTACTTCAATCGCGTGATTTTTTCCTATGATACGTTTTAGCGGATGGTTTTTCGACATCTACACTCATAAGTTTTACTTACTCACTTGAAAATGACAACGGAAACAACGAGACCTCTATACAAAAAAGACAACGAAATGTCTGAATTTTTCTAATATAACCAAAACATTGACTAATTCTTCAAATTTCTGACATTATTGCTGATTTGAAAAATTCCTGAAATTTGTGACATTCCTGATAAAGTGGACACCCTGGTATCTTACTGCGTGGTTGAAGAAAAGCGTATCATATTTCAATAAACACGTTGTTCACCTGGAATACTGCCAGCATGGCTTTAATGAAATTGTTGAAGTTTGTTCTAGATGTTCCACCATAAGATGTATGGAATCTAAAATGTTAAGAATCAAAAGTTATATGGCAAACAACGAAGACTATTTTTTTCTACTTTTGAAATGGGTTTCCAGAAAAAGGTTGTGCCCCCCCCCCCCCGCCAGTAGTAGATATGTCTTTACTAAATTTTCTTTGCCCCTTGGAAAATCATTTGAATGACATAGCTCAGTAAATTAATGTAATTTGCCACTTACCCTCGAGAATGTTATAATTTTTATTCATTCGACCCCTACAAAATCTCATCATTAATTTCTTGTGTACACCTCTTCAATTTCGATGAGCATTTCAACAATGGCCCTTTTGGATTGCCTGTATCGTCAACACACAATTTTTCTAGTAGATCCCATGAGAATATGGTACTTACGCCCCTCCAAACAACTGCATTCCCAACAAGGCGAAAATAAGGATAAAAAGTAGAAGTAAAAGAATCAAGGATAAAATTGATCGCATGGAATTCATCAGTGACGAAACAACATTCTGCATTGAGCTCCAAAATCTAAAAAGATTTAAGAATGCGATCATGGATTACCTTAACGGAAGAAACTTCCACAGACCAACAGTTTCGGGGTTTAACGATTTCTTTGGCAATTTTACGAAAGTTTGTTTCACAAAATTTTCAAAATTAGTTGTCGCAAAAGTTCATTCCTACGAAACATTTCTAACTTGAATTTCAAATTGCTGAAAGAGCTAAAATTTGTTGTTTTTATCAATGTTTTTCTGGTATTTGTTATATATTCCTTATATATTTTTACATATTAATATACTTTTATATGTTTATCATATTTTCATATTTTTATACTAATAGTTACATTATTATATTATATGTTACTGTTTCTGGTATTTTTTACATCCGCAAGAATATATTCCACAAAATGCAACTATTTCTCGGTCAGGCTACATGGAGAAACATTCTCTCCCCCCCCCCCCCCGAAAGGTTCTACCTTTTAAATAGCATTGTTACGGGCGGAGGGCGGACCTGATGTTAAGAGCTCGAATCCCACACGCGACTGCTGTTACTCTAAGTATCGACATCAAATCATCGATGCAGCAATTATCGAAAGGAACATTTCTTACACTAGAGTAACAGCAGTAATAGCAGTTGCGTCGGATGAAATCGTGCAGCGTGAATCAGTAATGCGGTTACGAGATTGTCGCTTTGAAAAAAGAGGTGAATGTTTCCACATCAGTGAATTTACACTGCATGTAAAAGCTTTGTGCTAGCCTGATCTTGGTTTTTAAAGAATCAATTTATCAACAAAATAATTATTCTTACCGCGTCACTTTGAAGATTCTCAGCAAACGGACTGAACGGAGGACGCTTATTCCTATGCTTGATGTATGATGCATGCGTGTAAAAACCAAATCACCAATACTAAGCCAAACTACCTAACATGAGGATCAAATTGACATTATCAGAATGTTTCTTTGACATACTAAAGGCAACGAAATGCTGAAAAACAGTTAAGGTGGATTCATCCTAACTCAAAGCACCATTTCAGTGAAATTTTCAAAAAAAACTTTTTTCTCTAATACTCATTAAAACATAATTTTTATGTAAAATTGATTGTAGAATCCGAATATCATATCACTTTAGCGTCAAAAATACATTAAACTCCAACAGAAATCATTTTTCTCAGACCTGGTGTCAGAAAAATTTATAAAAAAATGAAAAGTGAAATTTCAAGTACTTCTGACTTGAATTCTGATTCTATTTGCTTATAAGAATGGATAAAAGTAACTCAAATGGAAGAAAAAGAGACTATGACAACGCTGGTAGATGCTTAAAAGCTAGAACGAAGAAAAGTTATGTAAAGAAAAGAAAAAGTGTCGTCCCAATTATCTGATGTTTCTACATCTAAATGAACAACTTCCAGCTCTTAAGTTACTGACATTAAGATACAAGTTATCCCTGTAAAAGTATCATCTACTACAACAACACATCCACCTGGTCCATCCTGGTTCTTTTTCTGGAAGGTTACCGTTTTATCGATGTTGATTTCGCAGGTGTTTTCTATCGGTTTGCTGTTCTGGGCGTGGTGCTGTCTTGAACTTATGATATTGATGGCGAGAGAAAAAGGTTTAACCAGACATCTTTAACTAACATATACAGCATGTTGTACACAAACACTTACTTTTCACCTTCAATAGTTTCAATCACGTTTGCAGAGGAGGACAGAAGTTTTATGACATTAATGCCAGAACTGTTTACGCTTGTCGTCAAGTTGTGTTGGTTATGAACACTTAAAGAAGTTTTGCTGCTATATGAACATGTCCACTCCAATGTTGAAAAACTCTTATGAAAGACTATCTAGTGAAATAGTGATATCTGAGATGCACGTTGCCGAAATGTTTACATGGTCGTACACAGAATGCAAATGATAGCTTCAACGGTACGATATAGAGTTGTATACCGAAAGCAAACCATGTTGGGCTAGATACTCTCAGTTTGGGTGTATTAACGATGCCATTTCTTATTTCAATGATGGTGCTATAGCTGCTTATAATGTATTAGAAAAGATGAACATGGAACCGGACAGATATATAATGAAAGGACTAAAACTCCAGAATATAATACATATAATGGCAAGCGCTGTTTTGCTCCGGGTGTCCTCACCACAACAAAATAGGAGGAAAGTGATAAGATATTTGAGAAAGAGAACTCAAAACAATACACTTGTTGATAAGAAAGGACAAACTTATGTCTTCTAATATTGACTTTTTACTGCAGTGTTCAAATTAACATTTTTTAATGTTCAATTTTTAATTTTTTTCAGTTTTCAGCATTTCGTTTTCGGGGGTCGGCTGATAATTACTGAACCACTCATTCAATCAACTTAATTTTTTCAAATGTTTTTTGAATATAGTATTGTGTTCTGAATATCAAATAAAGGTCATATCCTTAGCAATTTCTCCCTATGCTTACCATTTTGTCTGAAAACCGGTATAGCCTCCAGCTGGCCAGATTTCAAAATCTTAATTTTTTGATATTCAGAACACAGATCTACATATGGATAATCATTCCTGAAAATCCCAAACTGGTACCTTAGACGCTTCTCAAAATATCAGCCGACCCAGCTTGGCCCCAAACTTACCTATTACGGCTCATAGCTCCAGTCGCCATTATGAATTTTTTTGAATTTTCATATTTTTTGCTTCAGAGTACAAGGTCGATCAATAAAAAACTACATTGAAAGAGATATTTCAATTTTATTGATAAAATTGCCTGATTAGGATGAATCCACCTTAATGGCAATTACCTTACTTGTATCAAAATTGGAGTCGTACTATTTTTCGCTCAGTTTTAAATTTACGCGATTAAAATTCACGCACCCAAAAGAGGAGATATTCACTCAGTTTTAAATTCGCGCACCTATTAGTTACTAATTAACCCATTATCCGAAAAGTCTAGGTCTAAAACCCAACTAAAACCGTGGTCGGAAGCTATTAAACGTAAAGATATGTTGCTCGCTATCGAAGAACTACTGTTGATTTTCAAGGATTCAATTCATTCATTCAGAAAATTTTAGTCTGCAAATAATCGTTTGCAAATGACAAGGAGAGTTTGATAAAGATCAACGAATAAACTATAACAAAGATTAAAGAAGAAGCAATGAGCTTGCATTTTTCATGCTTATGTAATCTAATAGATCTAACATTTCAAATGGATCTTCCTTGCGGATCTTTTCTTTAATGGTTTTGATTATTCCAGTTCTGCGCAATCCATTTTTTGCGATAAACTCGTCGGTGCAAATATAATTGTAGTACTGAGTCACCCTTTTCGTGTATAGAGTTCTGAGTATGCTTATTTCTAAACCCTCTCTAGATGAATAAAGCTTGACTTTCAGCTTTTTAGCTTTATCTTTTATTTCATTATCGCGTATTTTTTTTCGCTCAGTTTTAATTTCGCGCACCTAAGGCCTGCGCGAATACGAATACTGCGCGAATTTTAATACAAGTAAGGTATACACAGTAAAAACAGTACATTGACATAAGTTAAAAAAATATGAAGTTATGAAGTAAAATGACAGTTTTCATTTAAGTTTTGAACTCAAAACATTAACTAAACAAGGAAAACATGTCAACGTTAATGTGAAGAACTTACTGAGAATTTAAACTTGCTAGGACAGTATCAGAGATTATTTGCATAAACTCGGTTTACTAATCCAAGGATGTTTCAGCACGCAACATTTTTTTCTGAATGAGGTCTTTTTAAACACCCCTGTACCAGTGCCCCAGTCAGATCCACCCGTGTGATTAACCCAGTGAAAAATTCCTCACCCCAGTATTAATAAAGTGTGTCTAATAATATTTATGATTATATTTTTTTAGAAGAACCCAAGCCCCAGTGAAATGTAAGTTAACCAGCTTAGTAGCTTTTTGAATTTAAACAGTATGTTTTAAATTCCACTGGGGTACTGAGACAAGGTTGTTTTTAACGTTGCTGATATTGTTAATGTGAAGTCGGTTGTGTCACACATTCCTTAAAACTTAAAACGACATGTTTTAAAGATTGTGATTTGGTAAACATATATCTTTAAGGACAGAAAATTCCGCGGTGGAAACACTAATGTGACGAATAAAGTCTTCACGTTTGGCTACTTGGCAACATATTCCGTAAACTTTCACCAATGATGAACTTAAAGGCTGATGTTTCAGCTCATCTAGAGCAGATTTAGACATTTGGAATTTCGCTTGAACAATATTTTGCTATTTGCAGATATGAAATTTTGAAAGGCATAAACATTAGCAAAAATGGCTAAAAACCCGAAAGGTTCTACCAGCTGTTCTTCAGTAAAGGTTCTTTGCCCTTTAAGTATTTCAATAAAAAACACGGAAAGAGACTTACTATAAAATCATATTTATTGAAAGCTGAATGAAAATATCCACGAAAACCCAATCCATACATGCGTAAAATCATCTCCACAAAAAAGAGCACAGTAAAAATCAATTCTAGTAAATCTGAAATAAAAAAATGAAGTAAAATTATTTATCAATAATTAAGTTTTGGCGTAATACTGCAAAGAGGGGTCACCAAATTATGTCTAAATCACAGGCCCGTGTTTGAAATTGTCATTATATGAGAGGGGTTAACCACACAGAGAAAAATCTTAATCAATTAATTCTTATCTTAGAAAATTATTAAGAAATAATAACTACTCTATGGTCGTCGATAAATAAGGGCTCGTTTATTTGGGTCCTATAGAAGTGATTTTGATGAATTTTAAGCGAATATCATTTGAAGTTTGTGAAATTAAATTTTCAAACTATTTATTTAAGGGTCGATGCTTCTTTCAAAAAAATATTAAACGTTTGAAATTCAGAGTCTTAAAAATTACAAGGGAAAACACAGCTTCTTTTTTCACGCAATCTTTCATTAAAATGTTCACAGCGTTTCTTGCACGTACAATCACCCACGTACGTTTGAAAAACAATCCATGATATAAATGTGTAATGTAACTTGCGTATTTTCTCAGTCACCCAGGGTCCCATAGCGCTCATAAAACAATTCTCTTATTGCTATTTTTACATCTTCGTATGTGGGAGTCACTTAAACACCTTTTATAGTTGAAACATTAAAAATAAATCTCTCCTTTTAAGATTTATGTAGTTTTATTTCTTAAATGAAAAAGCGAGAAAAGTGCAAAGCAAAAGATTACACATTAACAGTTGTGACGCACTTTAGATAATGAGAATATATGGATAACTGAAGAACAGGTTTTAGCACAAAATAAAACACGAAAAGTCCGTGTCAAAAAGCCTGTCAGTGAACAAATGTTTATTGAAATTATATCATAATTTTTAAGTTGAACATATGATTAACAGCTCAAAAAATTGTTTGAGAAGTTTCTTCACAGTTTTTAAAAATCTTTTTCCGTTTTCGAGATATTTGAGTTTGAATGTGCTCTAATATATTCCTGCATAAATTATGACGTCATTTCACTTTTGTATTCGACGCAAAAAGGTCATGGCCACGCTGGAAATTTTCAATTTTCTTTTTTGGAATATTTTTGCATGAAATGCTTTATTTTTAAAACGATTTTTACCACTGTTCATTTTTTATTTAGTAGAACAAGCCATGTAATTTTCATTGTTCGCGCGCTCGTTTGGATGGGAGCTCATGGAAGAACCCTGGTCTCGGCTGATCAAATGCGATCACCATAATTTGATGTACTTTCTTGCTGGACAGATTATATTTTTGTGATATTTTACACCAAAACGAGAAAAACCATATAAGAACGTCTTTTTCAAATTTCTAACAGTTTAAAAGACGACAAAACATTTTAAAGATTATTTAAATTATTTTGAAAACAAGTCAAAATTTTAAGATAAAAAATTAAAACTTAAATTCCTATCACAACAGCAAAATCAATTATGAACAACAAAACATTGGTTGAACTTGAATACCTTCCAACTTTATGTTGAAATATTCGCGACATTTAATATTACGGATTGGCATAATGTATTCCTTGGTTTCGTGTTAAAGTTTCACAAATTTGGCTTTTTCGATATTCTTTTCTGTCACTGAGTGAAATTCTGCCAAATACGGTCCCGTATATTACTGTGTACGGACTAATTTCTTCACACGTTTTTCAAGCTGTGTAACTTTTTTTGTGACATCTAATATCACGATTTGCGGTAAAAATTGTAAATACTATCATATGCAATATTTTATGTCGAAATTATTTTTTGGTCGCAATAAATCATTCCCTCCCTTAAAAGTATTAATTGGAATGTTCATTTTATGACACTTACCTAACACATTTTTCTTTTCTATTGATTGGTCGTATCTTGTTAATGACATTGATAATGTGTTTAGAAAAACCAAGATTAACACCAGCCAATAGAATACTTTGCTTTTGATCAAATGACGTATACAAACACGAAACTTCTTTTCTAACTTTTTTAAAACATTTCCTTTCGTCCTGAGAAAGAAAAAAATAAACGGAACAAAATTTCCCATTGGGAAAAATTAGTAAAACCCTATGTGGAAAAACGTTTTTATTTTTATTTCTTTTCAGTCCTGTCTGCTGTTTAAATAGAAAACGTTCTCCCACATGGGTTTTCCACGATTTTACCCACTGGTTTAGGACAAGAAATTTCCCGAGTGGAGCATCGAGAAAAGAGATGTGTGATGTATACACTTTTACTTTTTTGAATGTCATATTCTTGGAAATGAAATAATGCTAGCAATTTTAGTCGTTAATTAGATTGGAACCAAACTAAACTCTCCTTATTTAAAAAAAATTCATAATAGCCATTACCCCTTCCAATTTTTTCCAAAGCAAACATTTTTTGTAATTATAACAAGCCGGATGGTGACATTTTCACACATGTTATGGTCCCTCCACTCCTCCACTTTCAAACTGGGGGCGCGGTCCCTGTCCAAACTTTTTGACATACCTTTTACTAGCAGATACTCTACTTCGTTTACGGGCCAAATATGGGTGGTGATCTGCATGATCTGATTTACCATTGTTATCTAAATGAGAATATCCAACGTTTAAAATAACGTTTAACCCTACAAGAACAGGGGGGGGAGGGGGGGGGGGGGGGGCTAGAAGTCTCGTGGTCTTACATCAAAGTAAATATCACAAAAACAAAAAATGCTACAAACTTGAAACTTTTGGACTATTAACAAAATTGTATTGAGAAGATTTTCACAAAATTTCAGATGATTATTCTGTTTACTTAACCCTATAGTGAATAGCGACCATTTAAATGGACACGTGTTTTTTCAGAAAAAGGTCGATCATTCAAAATATAGAAATAGTTTTGACTTAAGAGTTAAATGCTATCATTTTTAGCCAACTAACCAAGTTTCGAAAAATCGGAAAAACTTCATTTTGGTATATAAGACATGGGAGTGTCGTTAAGCACTATCCTCAATTATTGAATCCGAGGTGAGAATTGTAACTGTAGATGCCGCACAAATTCTTATCCGGAAGAAGTTTTTCGCCGAACAAAATTGACGAGCTTTCAATGTATTCAAAACAAGATTTAGTAAAGAAAACTAAACGAATCGTTAGGAAAACTAAAAGTAATAATTATTTCGGAGAAGATTTTCGTCACTTTTTTGTCCGGTAAGGTAGTTTCATAGGCATAAAAAACAAAATTTGACTATTTTATATGAAAATACAACCATCCAACAATGTTTATTTTCTCGGGATGAAATTCGATTAATTTGGTAATCATGATTGGATAAAATTAAGGCAAAATATAGTTGAAATCGATAAAACCGATATCTTATCTTTGTTTGAGTATGATGTTTAAAAGAATTAATCAAAATATTTCCTGAGAAAATATGAAATATTGTCGTTGCCGAATAAATTGCCTTATCTATTTGTGCTCACCTTTTTTGACACCATCGTCTTGACCATCAAAATCTAATTCATCTTCTTCACTAAACTCATCCATTATCTCCTCTGTCAATGAAACAAGGAAACACACACAGTATAATTTTTATGTAAAATACTTCGTTCATCTAAATAACAGGTTGTCCTTGAATATATGAAACCAAGACTGTCTAACTTTCTTAGCAAAGTAAAGCATACTAATTTTCGTGTGTACAAATTTTCGCGAATTTCGCGAATTTTGGTCAAATTCGTGAAATTGGATACATGCAAAAAATAGATTTTTCCAAAATTGTCCCAAATTAGCGTAATTTAGGTAAAAAAAACATGAATTCGCGAAAATTGATATACGCGAAATGCAATCTTATTTGACTCGCGAAATTAGTACGCTTAACGTAGTTAAATCGTAAATCTGCATTTAAAGACTTAGCTGATTTGTAATCTGTATTTGTAGGTAGACTACTTAACTTGAAGTTTTCTTCCATCTAGTTTGAAATATAATCATACATATTTAACCATGTGCAAAAACAAAGAGCTTTTAATGAAAGTCTTCTCAATTTAAATGGAAGATAGGAGCCACCGTCCCAGTGATCACAATCGTGACAAAACCCATGTGGAGGAGTGTTTTCTTTTTAAACGGCACGCAATCCACATAGGGTTTTTAGTAATTTTGCCCACTGGGGTACGTAGTAGTATTAATGTACCTGCTTTTGCAATCCAATGTAGATAATGGTCTACTTGACGTTCAATTTGTCTCAATTTTCGTAATTTAAAAAATGATTTACGGTTTTCTACACGCTCTCTTTCCTTGGCAAATTCCCTATGAAACACAAATTCGTAGGAATAACAACTGCTCTACTTTGAACATTCAACGCATTCATAGCGAAAAAAAACAATCTTAATTTATTAAAAAGTGGTAAATGTTCGTGACACACCTATTTCTAGCACAGTGTGAAAAACGTCCGAATAAGGGTCCCGTATATTACCGTATACGGGACCGTGTTCGGTACAACTTCACGTTGTGTAGTAATAGGCATTTCATAGTTTTTGTAAATGAATCTTTTCTATAATCCAAACAAGGATCCATAAGGGTCTTTCAACGAGAAAGATATTTAGAGGACGATGCAAGGTAAACTAATTAACACAACTTTTTGACCTTAAAAAGCAGGCACAGATCTAGAGGTACTGAAGAATTTCAAGAGGAGAGCAGGAAGTAGTATAAATATCATCATCTATTATCTGATGACAATAGATAATGCCTTTTTAATGATCTTTTACACTCCTTCTGTAATATTGCAGTACCTCTAGACCCGCACCTGAAATACCCATAAAAAGCAAATAGAAATCGAACTTTTTTAGAAAAAATTTATCCGTCAGGGATAAAAAATTTATCCGTCAAAAAATTTATCCGTCAGGATACATGTTTCTAGTAAACTGTAAATCCGAATTTCCGGTCCTTAGGATATCCAGTAATTATGACGTAGTAGAACTTACCCCCACCCTCACAAAAGTAAGAATTGTTTGATTCAACCCCTAAATCGATTTTTTGTCTACCCTTATCGAACACACCGATTTAACCAACGGATGTGTAACTCCGTTTTTGATAAAAAAATCTGGGTTTAAGACTAGTTTAAGAGCAAAACGCGCGAATCTTGATTGGTGCTTGTCCAAAAAAGATTACGTCATTTAAAGCGGGATAGATTAAATCGGTGTATTTCCATGAAACCTTCAATGAAAATCCCCTTGGAATTCCTAAACTCCCGGGTACAATATTTTTCTGGGAAAGCCCAATATGACCCCGAAATTCTTTCAAACCATTTTCAAATAAATTAACCAAGCCATACACTATAACTCTTTCAACACCAATTTACTATTCTTACCCACTAAGAACACCAAGAACAAGATTCAACATAAAAAATGAACCAACAATAATAAGAAGAATGAAAGCACTCCAGTTGACGAGTGAAAAATCTTTACCCCTTGAATCCATACTCTAAAATGAATTCAAACAAAATATACTTTCTTGGTAGGCAAAATCATGAAAAAGTTACTGGTCTGTGGAAAAAGAGACACTCAAACAAAGAATGATTCGCTTTTCCTATGTGATTTAAACCGAGATTTAAACCACAGCAAGAAATGACTGGACTTGGGTACAAATTAAGATGTTATAGTTTATCAAATCTCATAGTTTTTTTTTACTAACCCTCAGTTTTAAATCGAGTTTATTTGATTTCTGGAAAATGGAAGCCTAATAGAAATACGTTTCTTCATTGGGAATATTTTAGGTGAGGGGCATAATTGTGAAAAGGAAGCCTATAGATTCTCCTTAAATATGAAAGTGAATAGGCAGTTCCCGAATTAATTATTCGAAAATTAAAACTGATGATTTTAAACAAATTTATACTTTTTCTTAAACAC
>JAUBWS010129739.1:0-11909 GCA_032270445.1 Darlingtonia californica
GTCAATTCATCTACGGACTTTTTAGAAAAGTTGACAAAATCTGGAAATGATAGATTAGAAAGTTCAACATTTAGGGGAAAACCACTTTGATAAATCGGGGAAATCGGATACTTCCAATACAAAGATTGATTGACGGAATGCATATGTCAACGGGAATTCTCCTATGAAATATTGCGTCACTGTCAGTCAAGTGAAATCTATTAAAGAGGTCATCTGTTTCTTTGATTGTTTGAGAAAATACTAAGAACTATTGATAGGATTTTTGACAGAGATTACTGTGCCTCATTTCTGCCGCTGCTTTCACTATTCATGTTGATATTTTTTGTAGAAAACTGAAAACTAAAAACGAAAGATAAAGGAGAAGACTGCACTGTTGGAAGACGCTATAAGACCAAATAAAAAGCCGCAGTTATAGAAGAAATGGCGCTTTATGGATGTTTGTCATATTCTTGTGCTCATTTTATTTTGATCACCGTCATTTTACAGACTCTTATTACCGGAAGTTTACAGTATAATATTCGGACAAAGCGCGTTGATTCAACGTTAGAAGATGAATATAAAACAAATCCACCGCTTGTGCCCCCAATGGAAAAAGAGTCTCGGGATTCAGGTTATCATCTTAGAATGATACTTGATGAAAGGAAGGGAAAACGTATTGTACGTATACGAACGAAACGAATTGATTATAACGATGAAGATGTATTTAGGGACAGAAAAATCGAAATGAAAAATCGAGAAAATCGTACATTATTAGAGTTCACAAAGACAGGCCATGATCCATCGCTCACATATCCACAAAACAGCTCGAGACAGAACGCAAAGGTACACGCTAGAGTGAAAAAAACTGAACTGCGGGTGATAACTACGAAAATAGATCCAACAGTTACATCGAGCGATATCCCAACTACTCAATATTCAACAGACCCGAATACCGACATCATAACTACCCAATATCCTACAGACCCAATTACTGGGACGATATCGACAGACACTGCAGTAAACTACATAACAATGCCTGAAAGTTCAACAACGACAAATGAAATAGAAACAGAGGTTTCAACGACTGATATATATACTACCCAATATTCTATAGACCCGGATACTGAAACGATTTCAACCCAAAGTGCAGACAAAAGTTCAACAAAAACGAATGAGTGGAAAGACAATTTTCAAACGTCTCAAAATCTACCCACTATGCAACAATTTACAGATCCGAAAACGACTTCTACGACAGAATTTCATGACCAGTCGACAGCCGTAAAAAACACAGCTAAAGTGTTTAGAGAGAAAGACAAAAATATCAAGAAGTCTTTACCAACAACACTAAATAAGTACCCGTCAAATATAGATTTGCCGTACGTCGTTTTGAGAGGAACACCAACTATTGACGATAACGAAAGACTAAAAAATAACGACATTAATAATTTACAGCAATCACTTTTTGGGTATTGCAGTGGCCAGAAAATGAAACAAAAGTTCACAGCCACGGGATGTGAAAATGTTACCATTGACACTCTAGTGTGTGGAGGGGTTTGTCAAGCCCCTGTCCAGGCTTTTACTGATTTACAGGACATTGAAGAGGCATTTGGAACTTGTAAATATTGCGGACCTTTAGAGTACACGGAGAAACTAATATTCATGCAGTGTCATAAAGGGACCGAAAAACGGCGCCGATGGAAGATTGAAGTCCGTAAAATATACGTGCCAAAAAGATGCGGGTGCATAAAAGAATCGTGTTACAAGTTGAATAAAGTCAACGGTGAAGGAGAGTGGGATATCTGAGCTGGAGTGTTGATTATCAATTGCTATGCAAGTATCACAACACAAAAGCCTACATAGTACAGTGCACCGTGTATTGCCGTATACAGAAGTCATTTGTCCATGAAAATAGGCGGCATCGTATTTAGTAGACTAAAGCTTTGAAATAATGTATTAGTTGTGGTGTACCGCGATTAGGGAAATTAAGCGTTACTTGCACACCATAGATGTTTTGGAAGCTGGTCATATAACGAGTCTGACTACACCTAGTCGGCACATGGACGTCGGGATAACGCTATAACGATGCCCACGTGTGCTTGCTTTGTGGAGATTATTATCTTGCGGTCGTAGAGTACTAAATTTTTCAATAAAAAAGTCTGTAAAAAATGTTTTAAAGAGCAATATATTCAGAATTATTGAATTATTGAAGAGATATTCCTACTAAAAACTTAGTGGTCTCGAACCTTAACTCTTTAAGTGCCGATGACCGTTTTTGCAGGAAAAACCCTATGCGGTGGAGTATTTTTCTCTTTAAACAGCACGTAGGACTGCGTGCCGTTTAAATAGAAAACACTCAACCACATTGTTTTTCTTCAATATTTTAACATACCGGCACTTAAAGAGTTAAGATAAACTGCATGCTGAATGTGAAGAAGTTATTTGGACGTGTTTTTTAAATTAGATGACGTAACACAACATCTAAATTTAAAATTGTCTTTTGTCTGGATTTTCCATTAAGAAAGACAGATATGAGAAAAAGTATGACAATCCAGTATCTGACATTGGCGGATTTACAACTTTCTATCGATTCTGTAAATACGCGAAAAAATCTTGCCAAACCAAGACTGCATTTTGTGAAATTGGATGAAGTTATATGCACCTTTTCATCTCACCCAAACTAAAACAGTTTCGAATTCCCTTTCAAATTTTATTTTGTACGTTGCCTTCGTTTACTAGGGTCGCCACCTGGTCTATGGTTCTAGGTCTGTAGAATCTACTTTAGTAAAAAAAAAAAATCACGGAATCTTTTTGTTGACGAAGATCTTTTTGTATTTACAGCTCACTTTAGGAGTTCTAGGATAAAGTATAAAGAATAATTGTACAGTGTAAAATGTATTATAAATAGTAGTTGTTGAAGTAGCAATATAAATTAATGTTTCTATTTAAGATGTTTTTAAATTGACTTCTGACCCTTTTTTTAATCTTCCTACCTGTTTCAACTTTTGAAAACGTACAAGTATTTGCTACCGCCTAAATAAGGTGTGATGCGAAATCATACAACGTTTTAACCCTTGCACTACCAAGAATATATTTGAAGAAAAAAAGATTCGTATCAGTTCGGGCGTTGTCTCGCAACGGGTGGCACGGTTAAGAACAAGCCATTTATAACTAGAATTTAAACGAAATTTCAGAAAAACTTAGTCCCAAGGTTTAAAAATGCTTAGTTAATGAGACATTGTCCTTTAAAATATTTGTACTTTTACCACTCGCCCTGCGGGGAACTGGGATTGGAAGTTTTAATAAATGTTGTCATGACTACCTTATTTCCTCTTTTAAGCGTCCCCTCTAATAAGTGCCCCCCCCTTCTAAATTCAAAAATAATTTGATAAGCGCCTCTCCCTTCTAATAAGCGCCTGGGCGGTTAATAGAGGTATAATTTGTTATAGAATTTAAAAATAAGCACCCGGGCGGTTATTAGAAAATAACAGATTCAACGACTCTGATATTGAAGATGATCCAAATCTGATTGGGAAGAAGACGAAGACGTTGACATAGATTAACTTTAACAAAATGTTCAAATATTATATTTAAGATTTCTTCTGTTTAATGTACATAGTTTTTTTAAAGTAAACATCATAAGATAAAAGTATAGAATAAGCATTATTTTTACACCTTTCACAATTTTCAAGATAATTTAATAACCAGCCCCCTTTTTTAAGCGCTCCCCTAAATTTCGAAAAAGTTTAAAAAGCGCCCGGGCCGTTAATAGAGGAAATACGGTATATTTGAATTGAAACGAGGCCTGACTTGCTAAAATCAATCTCGGGAAAAGTGTATTCCATCTAAAAGATAGACTTTGAGCCTAGTGAAAATCGGTACTTTTTTCGCAAAGAGGGAGCTGATGGATTTTCAATATGATAAAATATATTAGGGTCGGTTAGCTCAGTTGATAGAGCATTCGCCTTGTAATTGAAAGTTTCCTGATTCGAGCCTCGCCCGCCATCAGCCTATTAGTAGCATGGTGAAGGTAGGCTAAATAAAATAAAAATATTGTGCATGATGATGAACGTATCACATTTAAGGAATTCAGTATCGAAACATCTGATGAACATGAAATAGCGTGCATAATGAATGATTACTTTGGTAAATTCACAAAATCTTTAAATGTTGATCAATGGAAAGCGAAAAGCTTTGACAAACATCCAAGTATATTGACCATTCTTAATCTATCTAAATCTGAGACTGTCAAAATGTTTAGTCTAAAATAATAGAAATAAACACCGTTGTTAAGATTTTAAAGTCTATGGAATCTAAAAAAAATGTAAGTAGATGGCAACATACTCAATATTATATTGATGAATGTCTGTAGTTAATCGCTGACGTTACCACTCTGAATTTTACTTTACTAATAACCGTTTTGAAATTTAAATTCAGATTTTGCTGAATCAACGGTTTTTTCATTATCAAATTGAAATAATTATTTTCATCAAGCAAGGGGTAATTTCTTTGAGGCCGTTTTTCTACAGGGGTAGTGGGATCAATGGTACTCCCCTTGAAAGTGAAATTTCGAAATTTCGCTATCAATTTACACAATCTAACTGAATGGATAGAATGATGAAATTTGGACCATTACATACTGGGATAATTAAAGTGTAGAATGCGCCTATTTTGTCTATTTCCTGCTGAAGTCAGCACTTTGAATTCAATTTTGATGGATCAAAAATGCATTTCAAAGAATTCACCTTACTTACTACTGAAGAATGAATGGTATGGTTTATAGATTTTCCATATAAATTATCTGCTCTATAAATCATTATTGTTTCATAGTTGTTGTGACAGAACTTAAATTGCTTGGAAACAAAGCACGGTTATGCTGAATTGTTTGGAAGCACGCTGGGCGGGTATTAAATCTGTCAATCCTTGAATGCTCATACCTCAACAACTAAACATTTTTAGACCTTTGGGATCAAATTTTATGAAAGTACATTTAATTTCAAATAAAAATGGCTTGCTTTCAAGCCGCCCTAATTGAACTGTTATGGATATATTTTTCCAAAAAGATAAGTTTTCTTCGAGCTGAGAGGGTTAAATGTGTATTGCTCATGCTATCAAATCGTTGTTGTCGCTCAAAAAGAGCGAATTTTGACAACTATGCAATACACAAATGAAAACCGAAATTATAATAAAGTTACCAGACGTATTGTCATCAAATAATCCTTAATCCCGACAATCTAAGGACATAACATAACTCATTGCAAATACGAAATACGAAATATGGTGACATATATAATTGCGACTTTTAAGTTGAATAATAATGAATTTGCGTCATAAAGTATTGCGAATTGACGTCAAACATGTCCTATATTCACTGATTTTGTGCTAACATACAGTTTATCTTACATTTGGTCCATTGAAAGTTCTCCGTAGAAAATCTTCTTAAATATTTGTGAATAATCGAGGCTAGTGGCTCTTCTTTCAACCATTTTTTTACAAACTTTACTAAGGAAAACTTCAATGGTATACTAACGCAACAGATAAACACACTCTAAAAATGCATAAATTCAATCGTTGCGTGATTTAACCCTTTCAGGCCGAAGAAAATTTAACATTTCGGAAAAAAAAATATTCATAAAAGTTTGCGCATTTGGGTAGGCCGGCTTGAAATCAAACCACTTAAAGTCGAACGTACTTTCACAAAATTTGCGTCCCAAAGTCTAAAAATACACAATTCTTGAGATACGAGAACTTAAAGATTTGTAGATTTATTACCCACCAGAACTGAAAGGTTCAATATTGCGACTTCCGCAAATAAATAAATGAATACATTCAATTACAGATTTTTTTTCAATTTATTGCTATAACAACAATATCTAAAGAGATGTAAAACCATGGCTGGATAACAAGTAACTTCAAACGAGAAATCACAAGCTAGTTCTACTCCTCCTACGTGAGGTTAAAACCAAAACGTTAGTGTGTTCTACGGTGTAGGGTCTACACCCTTGTTCGCCATAATTCGTCCAGTATCCTAGGTACTTTCTCAATACGATAGATAATCATTTTTACTACGAATTAGCGAAGATTATCGAAAAAAACTAAAGCAGTCGGGAGCCTGAATTTCGGGCGCACCTAGCGTGAGCTACTTGCTAGTATCTAAAGAGATGTAAAACCATGGTTGGATCTTATATAACGGTTTATTTGTAACTTGTTGCTATGACAAAAATATTAGAAAACGTGGTACGGTTTAATTTTATGAATTTAGGAAAAGGAGTATTATCAATATCCTTAACTATAAGCTTAAAGCTTTTATGAACAACACCAAGAAAAATTCCTGCAGATTTAATTATGGTTTTTTATTGTTATAAAAATTGTATTAGAAAATTTCTTTACAAATTCGAAAAACAAAATCTATATTCAGATATCATTTTTTCTATTTTCCTTGGGCAGCGGCCGCCTTCTTAGCTTTCACCATCTCTACCAGTTCCTAAAATTCAAAAGATATATTTATATATTCGTGTGCATTAATAATAACCAGGAGGTTGGAAATTTTTTTCAAAAATCAATATTCCACAAAACAATACGCTCTGGGATATTTATTTTTACTCCTACGGTCTGGTTTTTGAACGAAATTAAAGGTGATTAAATGCAGTAGTAAATATCAATATCTAGTTTCGTCATCAAACACAGATCTTGTATAACCAGACAACCACAAGAAAAAACTAGACATTACGAAAAGTCTGCAAATAAACACTACACGACGTATTTCTGTCATTTCTGTATAAAAGTCTAACACTTTCCAGGCCATTTTCAAAATCTTCTTTCCATAATCTTCCATAAATGCCGTCATCTTCGACAGAACAAGCCCGTGAAATCACCAGTGTTCACAATTGAAATCACCAGAATTGTCATTCATTCATTTATTCATTCATTCATTCATTCATTCATTAATATTGGCACAGTGAATTTTTAAGTAATTCTTTCAAAAAAAAATTTCTGTTATACCTTATATCGTTTCATACATTCTTTTTTCGTTCTTGTTCCAACTTCAACTGCAATCTTTTCCCATCGTTCAGGAGTCTTTGAATCGAATTTCTTCAAGGCTTGTTCCAGTGACTACCAAAAAAAACGTAAATAAATCACAAGCGGCTCATCGGAATTTATAATTACAACCCAGCTATCACAAGACCGTCGTTTGACGTCGGACGGTCTGCTAACAGGGAATATGATGCCTGTATCGAATTTCCTAAAGGCTTTTTCTAAACATTATCAGAAATTATTAATGGAGGTTCAGATGATAAGTATTCTGGTAAGGTGGGTGGAAGAATTTGAGGGATTTTATCAAAAATAGGAAAGAGAATGGCAATAAGTAACATTTTCGGTTAAAACAGTTTCAGGTCATAATAATTACTATCTGTGTTATATGTAGAGCGAAGAAAAAAATTTCTGCTCTCAAAAACCTCAATCGAATTCATGACTGTTCAGCAGATGACACGTTGAGCTCTTCTTGGAGCTCATCAGCTGTCTGTAGAGCATATTCTGGGTAGACATTAAACTTTTTATTGGCCATGTCAACCCGTTAAGTGAAAAAAACCTTTAACGAAATTCTTTTTACTGCCTTGGACCTTAGGAGTTCCGCGGCCCATAAACAAGGGAGAGGTCTCCAGTCATCAAAAATAATTTCCAAATATTGTGAAAATATTCTGGCAATCAAAGGGTTAAGCATACTTGGTATACCAAACTTAAAAGGCTCCGAGGTTGTTTCAACATTATTTAAACGTCATGACACTGCCAAGTCAGCAAAAATACCAAAAAACCTCTGTCGAGGAGTTTATTTCTATTAAAGTCTATAGAAATAAACTAAATTAACTTAATAAACTCCTACACGGACGTGTTTTGTGATTTTTTTTTTACATTACACCTCTGAAATATGAATACACTGGCTGACCTTTTGTTCGTCTGAGCTCCATGGTGTAGAAACTGCATCTTTATCACCTAAAATCAAATAACATTATTTTAGAAACAGATTTACATACTACGTTATACACAATGAAATTCAGCTCAATACAATTCTGTTGCTTAGTAGCAAGATTCAAAGAAAATCCTACAGATCTGGTGTAGCTGGAACCCGTCAGAGTTGGAATTTACTCTGCTAACCGTTGCGTAGCGTTAAAGGGAATTTCATTTCCATCGCGTTCGCAACGGATTTCAAATCCTTGGTTTGCTATGGACAGGCAGCTCAGTTGGTAGAGTGATGGCACTAGAAATGACAAGTCGTGGGTTCGAGTCCCACTAACTCCTTAGGTTAATTCCTAAGGATCTTCCCCCTTATCAATGGCACCAAAACAAATTGGATTTCACTCTACATTTCAAGTATGGCCAAATTATTACCTTATTGGACAAAAAAATTGTCACACAAAAGTGACGAAATTTTCCGGAGGTGACGAAATCTTTGTCCGACGAAAACGTTTCGCCACCAAATTTTTTCAAAACATTATTATGATTCGTGTGATTTTTACATAAAATAAATTTTGTCCGACATTTTTTTGTCCGATAAGGTAAGTTACAGAAAGTAAGGTCCTAAACACCCACGGTTGATCGAACAGAAGTGTTTCATAGGTGTTGTGGGAGTCGGAACATGGATTCTGTCTTGTTTTTATAATTTATAAATTGCACGGAAAATTCACATTAATCAGCTTTCGTACATAAAGGAAGTAAATTTGATTGCTACTGATTTAGATGTAAATTAAATATCTATGGTGAGATATCCACAGTAAAGAGAGAATTGTGAGCTAAAAGACTTTCTTTTCGTAGCAATGGATTTAAACAGTAGCTTAAATGACTACGTCTAGTTTGGATAGTCTACCCGGTGGACCGGTTGGCTCTACCACCACTGGCTCGGAAACGAGAAAGTAGAAAATCAGGAAAAGTGCAAAAGCGCAGTAGTTACTGTCAACATAAACAAAACAATTATAATAAAGAGGCCAATCACATTGCTTCGCTTTGTATTATGAACCTATCAAAGGGATTCATTGTTTTTCTCTTAATAAGGTATAGTCAGGACGAAGTTGTATAAAGCCTTTGTTCCGAGGCTGAGACAGCTTTGACTTCCCGAGCTGCTGAACACGTGTTACTACGGCACAATTCCAAGTTGGCGTAGACTGCTTTTAGACTGTATACAAGACTCACTTAAAGATGGCAGATGGTTGTGGATGTATTGGAATATTTCGATGCTTTGGAGACTGACTTTGGACCTTAACTTATTTATTTTTAGCAAAATGTATTGTTTTTCTTTAGTTTCTAGAGCATAAGCTAGTGACATAGCTTCTCATGAAAAAACACGGTAAAATCCCTTTAACAAAGCTCCAGCACAAAAAAACTTTTTATTTCTGTGAATATTCCCTATTAGAAATAAAGACTAAAAGACAGTCTAAGGTAAAGACAGGTAAAGTAAATGCTCACTTTATCAAATTATTAGATATCAAGTATTTGAAAAACTGTTTGTATAACCAAGACGATGTATATATGATTAATCATTTGTATGTCACAGCTTATACAATGACAAATTCAAAATGGTAGTTTTAGTAGATATTGATATAGCTTTATATCGATGTATGTTTATGTGAAAGGGTACCTTGATATAAGAAAGAATTTTGCATATGACGAAACAGAACAAATTAAAATAAAATCAACCACGACTCTGAGGAGTACATACACTTTCAAAACTATAAAGAATTTCATTTCAATTAAATATGAATCCCGACCACTCGACCAAATTACAAATATGAAAATTAGCGAAACAATTCGCGAGTGTCTTAAAGCCTGATACATATCTTATACTCAGTGACTGAAATGTATTTTTATTTCATCTGTTAACCCTCAAATACAGAATTCTGTCACGCGGATGCGTAAAGCCACCACTTATTCTGTGTCTCAATGTGTTCTGGGTTTAAAGTTTGTGTAATCGAGAGTTGTAATGTGATATGTATTCAAAAAGCTTTTTTGATAAAGGATCACTTAATAAGCAGAATAAATCCAAAATAGCAGACAAAACCAAAACAAAGTAAAGATAGATATCTGGCTAGATATTGATGTCGCTAGCTAAGTATCAAACTTTTCTTTATTAACCATATAATGGCCGATGACAAACACATTCGTCATAGGATTTTAAAATGGTTTAAAACGGTCTTGGACCCCTGAGTAGTGACCTAGGACCGCCGCGACCTATGCACCAGGGAGCGGTCCCCATTCGAGAAATAGAAATCTCCAAAGATTCCCAAAATGTTAAAAATTCCACACAGCACAGAAGTGGTTATAACAAACGCAAACCGTTTTATGGAAACTTTTTAGGAGAAACTTTGATGTTTCAACCGTTAGAGCCCTTAACAGGATCCGAAATTCAACTTAATAAATAATCAAGATTTCAACTTAAGAACATTGAAAAAAAGAATCAAAAGTTGGTCTAATTTACAAGCGCTCAGTAGCTAAAAGCTTTCAAAGACACTGTCGTATTTTTTCACAATTGTTTTATATCAAAAATCATTGTCACAAAGATGAGAAAATAATAAGTGGCTAGGCTAGGCAGGAAACCCAGCAAACACATTATCTACATACACACAAAACTCTCCTTCAGGCTATCTAACTATCGCTTAGCACAATAATGTTGAGCTTTTTTTGTCTGATCAAGATCTTCAATTAATCAAACTCCAACTTTAGAAAAAAAATTGATATGTTGTTGAGAGAAAACATTTCATGCAACTTAAAAAGGCACGATGAAGCTCAAACAGAATTTTTAGAGAGAAATCATTTCATTTTAATCAAATGTCAATCCCGACCACCCAACCAAAATACGAAAATTAGTGAAAAAGTTCGAGAATGTCTTAAGCCTGATACATACCTTATACTCAGTGAATAAAAAGTGAGTATTCTCAGTTTATCTGTAAATTCTAATGAGTTGAAATGTGCGACCGTACATTTTCGCTTTCACATCACTTGTCGTTAAGAACTGTTTGTCTTACGCATGCGTTTTAAATCTGTAACTCCTAATTTGTCTCACTTCATCAAATCACCAGAATGAAGTATTTGACATAATTGTTTGAATAACCGAGGCGAAATATATATGATTAATCATTTATACGTCATAACTTATGAAATAATAAAATACGCAAGGAATTCAAAATGGTAGACCAAATCAAAACAAAGTTTAAGTAGATATACACATAGTTTTACAAAGATGTATCTTGATGTAAGAAGAAAACTCCTCAATTTTTAACTTTCATGTAAAAAACAAGGAAGGTTTGGTGTCTCAGCTGAAAGTTTCAAAAAATGGTTTCTTGTATTACAAGTCATGATTTTCATACTGGAAAAGTTTGGTAAAAGTTATGTCTTCAATACAAAATGGCATAACAACTCAAAATTTCTATTGAATATAGCATACTCTAATCTGCATACTATTCCAGTTCATGCTTCATAGTTTTATGAGAAATTTCCTCATATCATTATTATTGTTATTATTACTATTATTAGTATTAATTCATTTTTAGTTGTTCAAAGGGTTAATGCCATAGTTTACAACAGAAAACTAATAAAAACCAACATTGAAGTAAAATGTATACAAGAGGTATGAAAGTAATGAATTAAATTATGAAAATTCTAATTATCAGAAATTCATTCTATTCTACTGGACAGAGAAAAATCGTGAATATTATTGACAAGTCATAGAAAATGGACAACCGATCCTTGTTACCATAAAAATCTGGAAATCTTGAAAATGAAATGGTTAGGAAATATTCCGTAACGGAGAAAGTAGTTTCACTTTGTTCAAATAAATGCCCAACCACCCAACCAAACAACGAAAATGTCGAAAAAGTTCGAGAATGTCATAAGCCTGATACATACCTTATACTCAATGAATTAATGGATGAGTATTTTTTAAT
>JAUBWS010129850.1:0-22057 GCA_032270445.1 Darlingtonia californica
TAACGTCATCATTGGGGTTACCATTTTGATGAAACATTCCAAAGGCCTTGGCCTTGTATAACTTCAGTCCAAGTTTGAAAGTGTTTATCACTATTAGTTAGATACTTATCAACAATTTATTAAACTTTGCTTTTTTTATAAGAACTTTTTCCTACCTCAACTCGTGTCTCAGGACACCATTTTGAAAATTTCTTCCTGCGGTTCTTCCCAAATAAATTTTATTTAAGTATACTCAGAAAGTTTCAAGCTCATAGCTTTAACAGAAAAATAGATATTCACGAAAAACCATCTGCCCCCTCCCCCCTCCCCGCCCCCCTCGGGTGAAATAAGGTATAGTTGCAAATGCAAGATTTAATAATTATATGTAAACATGATCAGATCTTTAGTAAACTTTAGAGTGTTGGGTACTTCTCATGTTCAAAACACTTATTGTAGAATTCCTAAGGTATTAAAAAATGGTAAAAATGAGTTCATCATCATGTTCCACCTGACATGGAGTGATGAATGAAAGGGACCAGCTGTGATGAGCAGTGGATTTTTTTGTAAAAGTGTCTGTTTTTGCAAACCTTGTAACTTTTAACCATGTCCATATTGTTATCAAAATAAAATCTTTATACCACTATTAAGTTTATTTTCTCCTCTTTCCAATTATACACTTTGATAATGTAAGCATTATGATAAAGTTACAAATTCCAGCGTCAAAGTTCCTCAACATCAAAGGTGCAGGTTAACCAAGGTACAACAACATCAAAACAAAACAACACTTTGATGCGGTGGCCACGGCTATGAACTTCATTTTTTCTTTGCAAGGTAGATATTTCATTGGAGCTGTGAGGCGGAGTAAAAAAGCGCCCTGTACCCACCCCACGGTATGGGAAACACCGCGAAGGCGAGCATTGTATACCATGCAAACACTTTCGTTTTCGGTTTTCACTATAAAAAAACGACCTTCAAAAGTCGAAGAGGTGTTGATTTGGTGGAAAGATTTTGAAAAAAAACACTTATTATATTGTGAACATTTCTTTAATGGCTGATCTGTTGTTTCCAGGATCGTCAGGAGGTTCACAGACAGACATGTATCACAACCAATTCCCGTTCAGACAAGTGAATCGGTCAAGTAACAGTCTTCACTAAGTCAGGTCCATCCAGCTAGACGTTACGTTACGTCGTTAGTCGTTGACGCTAGGATAACTGATTTTTAAGTCAGAGCAACTCGATTTGTCAGGAGCAGGGATCGAACCAGGGACCTCTTGTGCAGTTGTTGATGTTAGGATAACTGATTTTTAAGTCAGAGCAACTCGATATGACAGGAGCAGGGATCGAACCAGTAACTTGTACGTGCAGTAGCACATCTGACTAGATTAGTATAACCAATGCTTGCGCCACTGCTCCTTCAAATATTTATGTACTATATATAATAGATTTGAAATATTTGTTTTCTATGTTGAGATATCAGTAAAACGTCTGGGCGTCAGAATTTAATTCATCGAAACGCCTGGAAATGTGTGTCCGGGGGTAATTTTTTGGCTCTAATAGTTTGCTCTTTAAGCAGCTTATAAATCAAATTTTATTGTGCATGTTAACATATAGCTGTGTGTCTGTATCATTTATTTTATGTTTAACATAATAGTTCAAAGAACAGCAATTTAGTCAGGGACAGCAGGGTAAATTGCACCAAAATGACAGTACAATGTCCTGACTGAAATCAATCATGCACATACCTCTGTGCGGAGAGGAGAAAGTTTATTCTTGGAACTTTTGGAATATGATAGATAACTGCATTGATACAATGCTTTCTCAATTTATAGGTTTCACTAGACAGTCAATATATATAATTATTTCAGGTGGTTTTTTGCAAAAAATGCTAAATTTGGGCATATTTCATAGCTTTTTGCCTGAATTAGTACAATTAATAATTCTTTGTAGAGAAAATTCAACTAATTTTTGCCATGAAATCCTTGTTTATATGATTTAGTGATTTTTTCATGCAGAAGTGGGTTGAAAAAGGATATCATTTGTATATATTGTATACAGTGGGCATTAAGAATCTCAGGATTATGTAAACAAAAATCACCCAAAATGACTGTTGGTTAGGGAATTGCATATGATTTTATGATCAGCCTTTCAAAAGAGTTTTGAGTATGGATATTTAGTATCTGATCAAGCAAAAATAATGTAATTCATTATAGTAGGTCACTGAGTGAATGCGATAACAAAATTTGTCCCTTCCGAAATCACAGTTGCTGCTTCAATTAATCTTGCAAATATTCATAACAATTTTTGTTAAATGCTTTGATTTTGTGACTGATGGTGAGTTCTTCCTCATGAAGAAATATCCTTGTGAATTGACAGTCATCAAATTTTTCAATTTTTGACAATTTTGGAAATGCTAAAAAAGCTGCTGTTATTCATTTTAGAGCTTCAAAATTCAGGACTTTTCATGTCCCATTAAGTAAAGTGATATATGCGACCTTCTACATGATTTGGAGTACTTTCAATTTTTTCTAATTAACGTTGAATGCAATTATTTTATCGCTAAGCTTTAACGTTTATGTTTAACGGTTATATATGTTTAACATTAAATTGCTGCTAAAATTAATCTAATGTTATCACCACTGCAGCGTTGTCCTTATTTATTTTCAATGTTAAAACACACACTGGTTGTGTAAAATAATTAAACATTAAAGACTAAGAAATTAACATCAATTTTTTCTAATGTTAAAGTTGTCGTTAGATTTGAAAGTATTCCTTTCTCTCGAAAGTACTTGCCGATAAATACCGAGATGTTTCACGTCAGAAGTTTCTGACCCTAGTCACAAATTGTAAGTTTCTGAGACCTAGTCACAAATTGTAAGTTTCTGAGACCTAACTCAAATGATAAAAGAAAAAAAGAAAAATTTTGTTTTACCATGCAGGATTCAAACTAAGGACCATTGTATCATATCCACTCGTCCACCGTGGCTTGATCCTTGTCAGAAATTCACAACATAATATTCCCCTTTCAAAATATGCATACAGGCTTAAATGTAAGAATCAAGGCTAGCCTTATCAATGATATGTTGATAAGAAATGGAAGTGAGACATCTCAGTATTCATTGAAATCTTCCCCTCCCCTTGTTGGCTTTTGTTGGCTTTTTCAGAGACCCCTCTCCTCCTCTCAGTGAAAATGTAATAATCAAATTGCCCCTTTTGTAATTTGACTATTACCAGCACATTAATTAATAGCCAAAGAAGAGTAAGGCAAAAGTACTTTTCAAGAAAAACTCATTTAAACATTTCTTTTTTCTAAAACAGGTATATACAAAAATGTAAAAAAAGTATTATCAAATATGATTGTAAGAGTAAACATTCACATCCTGTGTAGATTTTTTTTATTCAAACATTCAAGAATATCTCCAGAACTATTTGAAATTGTAAAATTTTAGTTTCCGATTTGAAAACTTCATCCTCAACCCTATCAATTCTTGCAAATAATTTTTTTTTGCTTCAGGATTGTTGACATCAATGACATAAAAATTTTGGAAATTGACCAAAAGGTGATTTCCCAAGGTCCTTGGAATTGTTTTTTTCTTGTTCATTCTTTGTGTCAAATTTCATTTCTATATGGTTTTTTTCTCTGGTTTAGGGTGATTCTAAATCTGAATTCACCATGCTAGAACCTCTCATTGCACGTTGTTTCTTTTTAAAAATTATAAATGATGATAAGCCTGCGGCACACATGAGCTGGGAGGAGGAGATAAATTGATAATGACATCATAAAGTACAATTTCATGAGTCATTTAGGTAATTACATCTAACTAATTTATTAAAATATTACTGATCCAATTATCTATCCATAGAGTGATTAACCATCTACGTTGCATTTGTCAATATAGAGATATCAAAAATTTACCATTTTTATGACCTCAATGGATTCGAAAATGCCCCAAAAGTGTATCTGATCTGGCAACCTGTGACAGTTCCATGAGGGGTCAATCATCTTCGTAGCATTTACCAATCTCGAGATATTGAAGTTTTAAGTTTTGATGACGTTATTAGCATACCCAGGCTTATTGAATATTTTGAATTTTAAGAACCTGATATCTGATTTGAAAACATATAGGTTTGAAAAAAAAATTTCATTGTCACCATGACAACAAGAGAAGCAATTTGAAAATTCAAGATTTATATTGCATAGAAAATTGGAACAAAGAGAAATTTCCCCATTAAAGCATTTGTTTATGACTCATGGCCATACCATCCAGTTGATTATGTCTGATTGAAATTGGAAAATTACTTCAGAAAATTAACCATTTGGCTGAAAAGTTGATTTTCATTCAGAGCCAAAAATTGAAATATCCAATATGAATAAATCCATATTTTCAATTACCTAATAAATTGAAGTCCCCTTATAGCTTGAGACTGTATGTGCAAAATTCAAGCATTTTAGGTGCACTGGATCAAAATATTTCGTTTTTTAACCTCTTTTGGTGTTAAAGGTTTAATGATTTCATATTCTTAATCACCTTAGTTTATTATTTAATAAAAGTTCTTGCAGTTAAGTTAGTTAGATTGTTGATGCACAACTGCTTATTTACTAGTTTAAAAGAACAAAAACATACCAGAAATCAACAATCACTAAATATCTAAGAATTCAAGATTTGAATACCCATAGTTAACAATAAAAATACACGACCTTGCTATTCCAGTGATAAAAATAAAAGAGAAGAATTCTGCTGAAATTTTGGTTGTTAATGAAGAAGCCAATAAAAAATTTTGATAAGCCTAAAAAAGTCAGTAAAAATTATAATTTACTGAGCAAAATTTTGGTCGCTTTTTCCCAACTCTTTCTCAATTTTTATATAGACGATGCAATAGTGCTGTCAATCAATAAAAAATTAATGATGCACACTTTGGCTGCATCTTGATTTGATTTAAGTTATTTATTTATGGCACATAACCTTGTTGTTGACTATAAAAGATACTGATGAAGTATACTTAGTAAATTTTCATAATTACACTTGGCGCATATTGAAAAAACTTTCGTTTTATTTTTTAGAGTTACATTGAGATAAAATTCAATACAGTCGAAACGAGAATTATAATGGATGAGAGTATCATTTTAAATTCGTACAAATTGAGACTGAAGAAAGAAAAGGAGTCTGACTCTATTTGTTTCCATACTTTGTTGTTAGTTGATTATCAATTTGCCACCTTTGATGATGGTTTAATGTCATCTGAGTATTTTCTTTATCTGGATTCAACAATTCAATATGGGAGCATCCCAGCTGTGATTACTACTGTAGATGGTAACAATGGAAAACAAGATACTGTTTGGCAAGGTGTGATTGAACTTCAAGGTGTTTCGAACCATTACTCCAGTATATCAAAGTATTTGTACTACCTACACTTGGACAAAATTTCATTTGTAATAAGCTTTGAGAATCACAGAAAACTCAATATCAAAATATATTTGAATGATGTAGCATTTTCCTATATTGAGGACCCTGCCGATGATCTTGGAGTAGGACGAAAAGCATATAGTGGATTAAAAAATAACATGAAATGTTTGGCTCAATGTTTTTATAAGCTGAAAGATGGCTGTGTGCAGTATAAGACCAATGAAAAATTCAAGCCCAAAGCGATTGAAGATTTGTATTGTTATATCCAAGATGCTTCTAAACTATATAGAAAGAGTGTTGATCCAAACATCCTTACGAAGTATCAAACAAATTCTCTGTTACCAACATTAAGAGATTATCAAGCAGAAGCCATTCATTGGATGGTGTCTCAAGAAAGATATGATCATACAAGTAAAGTTATGAAAAATATTAGTCTCAGATTCCAAAAAATGAGGACTGATGAACTCCAATTTTCTGCGTTTTTTGTCATTCCTGCCATTTTTTAGTGTCGCTCTTAGGATGGTTTTTGGATCCATGGACAACTAGTTTAAGTACTTATTCTAGAAATCCTATGGCCCAGCACTTGATTTAGTTGATTGGCCAACTTTACTCAGTGAACATTGATCGCTTTCTGTTCTACAAGTTCTCAGCTTCATAGAATAATTTTATTCCAAAGACTGTTCTTCCTTAATGTTATGCTTCTTATCCGTGCTTGATTTTTTTTTGAGGGGGGGGGGGGGGGGGCACGTTTTTTTGCGTTTTTCTGACATTTTTGCGAAACTTCATGCCTGGAAATTTTTAATATTCACGAAGGTTTTTCAATGATTTTCATAAGTTCTTTGGGCTAATTAGCCGATATAAACCTTTAACTTCGAAGCGTATGACAAAGTTCTAACACAAAAACATGATAGCATGACAATCTGTTTACAAAATGCTTACATTACAAACATTTTAAAAGAGAAGCCACTACAATGAAAATATATTTGCGTTAAAGAAGAAGCTATTACATTCAAATTACAGTATATTTGTTTTGTTGATGTTGTATTCGAACGTTCGCAAGGCTAGTCTGCATTGTTTGCAGTGCACGGCTCTTTCAAATGCAGAACCCGGCTATAAAACTGCCAAAGAAGATAATTATTATTATTATGATGATGATGAAAACCCATTTGGAAATATATTTCCCTTATATATACAGGGAAGTATATAACGAAATGGAACATGTGGCAACAGTATGTACACGCATAGAACCAGGAAAACTTTGAGCAAAAGACCTAAAGTACCCCTTGTTGATTCTTTTATTCCCACCCCCATTTTATTTTCAAACGTCATTTTATTTTAACCCCTCGTTGAGTATCTGTTATGG
Organism: Darlingtonia californica; assembly: GCA_032270445.1. Classification (NCBI taxonomy): domain Eukaryota; kingdom Viridiplantae; phylum Streptophyta; class Magnoliopsida; order Ericales; family Sarraceniaceae; genus Darlingtonia; species Darlingtonia californica. The sequence goes on from JAUBWS010129850.1 coordinate 6,745, forward strand.
CATAAGAAGGATTACTGACTGTTTCATAATGTAGTAATGATAATGAATTACAAATTAATTTAGATGAAGATGACTGTGGAACTCATCCGTTGTGGCAAGAATTATGCACTGAGGAGGGTGATATAATTTATTTGCAACTTTATTCAGGACGGTTAGTTGCTAAATATTTTCAATTGTTACTTGCGTGCATTTTTTTCTTTTTTAACTATTTTTGAATAACAATTTGAATTGCAAAAATGATCAGATCTTTTTTTCTTACTTATAAATGCACACTGTGTTATTTCGAAATACTAGACGGTTATTTCACTTTTTTTCTTTTGCTTCAGTTTATCTAGAATAATACCAAAACCAGACATCTATCCTAAAGGTGGTATTCTTGCTGAGGAAATGGGTTTAGGTAAGTTATTGTCTATTGTTTAGAAGAGCAGAAGAAACGGTTCAAAACTCTATCTGCCTCGAATCTGAATTGAAATTGAATGAACTTGATTAATTAGCAAAAGTTTACTTCTCAAATTATTTTTTCACTCTTTATAGAGTTTTTTTCACTCTTTCCAAAATGAAAAAATCCGAAATTATATTAAAGAACTATGAGCTTTGTTGAAAGTCAATAAAATAAAGATAGATTTTTAATATTCTATCAAAATACCAGAAGATTTTCATCTTGATACTGTCAGAAAATACGGTTACAATAAGGGCCCTAAAAATTATAGTCCCTTGAATCAAAATCTTCGCCTGATCGAGTCAGACTCAAATGAAATGTCTAATTCTTAATAAACTGTTGCAATTGTTTTTCTTACTGCATGGCCATAATGATTACCAAATATTTTCCGAGGATAATTCCGATTTTTCAAGTTCTAAAATTCAAAGCTCTCTATGGATTAATATATCCATTGGATTTGCATGATGAGTGAGCGAATTTTTTTTTCGTTTCAGGGAAAACTGTGGAAATTTTAGCTTTACATTTTAACAATCCAAAGCCAACAAAATATCAGAATATCGCAATTGTTAAAGAGCCCGTGTTAAGAAAGCGATTTTCTTCGTCTGATTTGCTACCCACCTTGCCACCATTGAAACTGGCAAGAAAAGATGGTTCAAGTTGTGTTGATCAGAATATGGAAGGAATGGAAGAAGTTCGTTCTTGTGAAGATCTTACCATAATTAGAAATAAATCCTTTGCGTCCACATCAGATGAAGAGATGTTATCAGGGAGAAGTAATGCAACTAGTTGTGACCGATCTTATAGAAGAACGAGAATTGAGTCAAATGATACTGGTGTAGGAAACTCTTTGAAATGTCTTGAATCTGATGAGAATATAGAGGTTGAAGTGAAGGGACTCATTGAGGATATGTTAGAAAAATGTTCTATATATTCTACAAGCATACCTAATTCCAGTGGTGAAGAAAAGTCACGGGACAAGAAAAAGCAACAGTTGACCAGTGTCACTATTTGGTCAGAATGTTCAATTTGTTGTGGAGATGTTGCTAGCAGTAACCAAGTATCATGTAGTAAATGTCCTAACATTCTTCATCGGGAATGTTCTGGTTATGGTGATATGCAATTGGTTGATTACTATTGCACAACATGCTCTATGAGAGAGGTGATGATTATTATGTCAGATTACTTGTTTATCTTATACTCATCTCTCATCATGTCTTTCTCTTTCGTTGAAATAAACATAATAAAAACTTTATTATTAGCTGTGTTATTATAATCTATAACACCCTTTTGAAAACAATACAAAATAACCTGTGTTTTAATTTACGATTTTTCATTTGTAATGCCATTAATGCTAAAATAGATTTTTGGTTTTTCAAGTATATTACTTATATTCAAAAGCGCACATAAGGCTCCTCTTTTTTATTCACATCTTGGAATGATTTAACAGATCCAGCACTAATGTGACTTACAAACTTGGTTTCATGAATATGGCTGAGCATCAAAACCAGAGCACTGTTGGGCATCTGCCACGTCCCAATGTAACTTTACAATTACCACAAAATTAGCAGGTTGGATGGGAATTAGGCATTAATTTTAATATTGTGTATTAATGATTAGTTGACATTCCATTGGTTGAACCCATCAGGTTCAAATTGAGCGGTGGCGGTCCAATTAGTGTAATGACCACTACCAAGTCAAAAAAATGCTGTTTTGCACCACAGTAATAAAACAAATCTATGATTTACAAGCGGTCATGAAAAAAATAATTACCAACATTGAAAAATGATTGCCATCATCGAATTTCCACTAGCAGTAAACATTTTTATTTACCGATTCTTACCCCCATCATTTCTTAATTACCACTGTCATTGTTTAATTACCGCAATCACTTGCAGTTGGGCGCGTGGTTCACTGTCATCGATTACTAATTACGCGGCCGGGGTTCGATTCCCCGCCAGTGTTATGATTTCAATCACGGAAATTGAATTTGTGTTCCAGACTATGCGCGCTGACTTTGGGCAAGTCAGCTGTGAACCACTGCCTAATTGGTGATCTTCTCCTAGATTAGAAATGCGCTATTGAGGAGGTCTCCATCTGTAGGAAATATATAATATGTATGTAGTATGTAATATACAACTCCTTCCTTCCCAAGCCCTTGAGAAAAAACTGTGTTATTATTTGTTTCGTTTTTTAAGATACAAGAAAAGTTCTTTGTACTTATTTACATCAATTTTTCCGAATTGATAGATTCCATAAGGAAATTTTGTGGTTACATAATATACCAATTTTTTCTTTTCTAGATGGTGGATAGTCATTGTACGCTTGTTGTATGCCCTGATACATTACAAAAACAATTCCATGATGAAATCAAAATGCATGTTAAAGGAAACGCTATTAAGTTCATGGTAAGATATTATTTCGCAGCAATAACTTATTACTAACCTATTTTCTATTACGTCGTAGAACGAGGGCCTAATAGATCTCATGAACTACAAAATACTATTGACTTGAAATTCGGACCAGTAATACCCCTACTGAAATCAGGAAGATTGGCACCATTTTTATTTTCATCTCGTGAGCAGCATATATTTTACAGACCATTGTTTTTCCAAGATAGGCAATAACTTTTGATCTACAAACCTTATTTATTTCAAACTTTCAACAATGCAAGATATTGACGAGATAAGTCGTTTTATGAAATTTGCCATGTGACCAGCATATCTTTTACAGACCCATTGTCAAAATAGCGGATTTCAAGATTCCGGTCTGTAAGATAGCTCTCACTAACATTGGTAGCTGTTACTAATATCTACCATCATACCAACTTCGTAGTTGCCATTACAGTTCTTGAATTTTCAAACCTTTTTAATAAAATACAGACTGGTCTGTAATATATCAACCAATTACGTGAACAGAATAAAAATGGTGTCACTTGGTCTCTTTTGTTATGGTCCACCACTGTATAAAGTTTAAAGTCAGTTAACCTTGTAAAACTTGATATATTACCAATGACATAATTTTCTGGTCAACCACCTTTTTGTTGACATGCTCACAAAAGATGACATCGTCATATGATGACACATATTTACTAAATGATGTCTAATAAAATTTTATACACTGAGGCAAAATTTCATTTGAAAATTCGAAAAAGTTATCAAAGGTTGAAATTTCTTTTCAGTGTCCAGAAAAATTTTGAAAATCATAATAGTATAATATAGCTATTCTAAGATATCTTATAAATTACCGAAATTTTAATGGTTATGTTGAAATCATTTTAAAGGCACAATTTCATGGTTTCCTTTTCAAAAACTGTTTTTAATGTATATAAACTAAGTGAATCTATAACTCTGTGCAGAGTTTTTGTAAATGGTGAATTAACCAAATTTTCCCAGATAAGGATTTTCTTGAACTGAACTCAGACAAAAAGTTTTACAAAATAGAGGAAGTTGAGATGCTTTAGTAATACCTTGTTATGGCTTTTTACCCGCCAAAAGCTGTATTGGATTTACCTTATCCTTACTAATTTTGGGGAATACTAACACTAAAAACACGCAAAAATTCTTACGAAAATATACTTTCTTATCAAACAAAAATTCCTACACGGAAAAGGGTTTCAGGTGACAAATTTTCACTATTTTGCTGTTTTTTCTGACAAAAACAAAAAAAAGCAATATTCGTCTTTGGAAGAACCAATTTTCTTCTTTTTAAATTAGAGAGAATTTGATCTACGCAAAAATTAATATGTTCGGAAAAATACATATTGCCAATGCGCAAAAATTAATACATACGCGCGAAAATTAGTAAAGATAATGTAGTATATGCTGGGAATTTGATATTTCTTTCTTTTAGATCTACCAAGGTGTTAAACATCATAAATTTCTTCCACCAAGAGTATTGGCTGAATATGACTTCATCATCACTTCATTTAATACCTTGAGACAGGAATTCAATTATGTTAAAGCAGATGATGGTGCGTACAGTTTTATTTCATAAGCTTATTATATTCCTCTACATTCTAGTCCTGTTAGTACCCATAGCTTCCTCGAGGGTCTCAGCCCCCCCCCCCCCGAAAATTTGATTCTCCAGGCTTCTAAAGGCCCCCTTAGAAATTGAAAAAATCTTCGCCTCCCTCCCCTCCCCCTTTTTGAGGTGACCCCTCCCAGTCACAAAACGTTCCTCCCCCCCATTTTTACGAATCTTTTAAAATTGAAGAGTCAAAGACTGTAATGCTTACAACAGATGTTTAACTGAAAAATGCAAGTCTAATGAATATAACCTAAAAACTGAATATTTATTACAAATGGATACATGTTTTACTAGAGATCTTTGAACACTCTAAAACTATTTATTTTTGAAAGTACATTTTTGAAAAGTAGTTAAGGTTAGCTAAGGTTTCGTGGAAAGCTGAATTTTCACCAAAAAGGTAAACGGAAAGCACTTTACAATTTTCCATTTCGAAAAGTTGAAACAGCTAATTTTTTGTTGCTGTTTTTACACATTTCTTGCTGCTTCTATGCATTTCTTACTGTCTCTTTGTACATACATAAGATTTATCTAAATATTTTTCGTTCATTTTCTTTAGCTGCAGCTTGTCGAACTCTCCGTCATCGTAAACGATATGCTGTTCTGCCTTGCCCATTGTTGGCCATCAATTTCTGGAGGATGTGTATTGATGAAGCACAAATGGTTGAAGCTGACAACACAAAGCTGGCAGAGATGTGTCTTCGTATCAGTTCTGTACATCGATGGTGTGTTACTGGCACCCCTTTCAGCAGGGGAATGGAAGGTATGAAATAAATATGTTGGATTTCAGTACATACATGTCATAAGAATATGTATAGGATTTAGACGCCATTTTTATTGCCCTCTTTGTGACTAACACCTTGTTAACCACTTCTATGCATAATATTTTCAACAGGGGACCGCTCCCTGGTGCATCTGGTGCATGGGTCGCGTAGCTCCTAAGTGACTGCCCAGGGACTACCTAGGGGGCCAGGACTGAAAGTTTTTAAAATTCCACAAATATGTTTGTCATCTGCACTAAAGTGGTTAACTAAATCTGTAAATTCATCTTTTTGTCATATTTTTTAGACAGTTTGACCACTTATGTGCTGGGAATTATCAACTTTTTTCAAATGTTCTATTTCTTGACCGGGGATCACTCCCTCGTGCAAAAGTTATAGCCCTCCTAGGTGACTACCCAGGTTCCAGAACCGTCAAAGTTTTCATTACAGACAGTCATCGGCACTCAGAGGTTGACAAATCATGTACGTGCGTACGTGACGTACAAAAAAACCAACTTTTTTGAGGCTTACGTACTAGAAAAAATTGAAACCTGTTCGCACACGAACGTCGACTTTCCTTAATTTTGTACGTTAACATTATAAAAGAATAGTTCACGTAAATAATTCATTCACTCTTATGTACGTGCAAAACGTATATGTGATTCTTCATGGTAAAAATTAACGAATAAAACTACAGATAAGGGTAAGTTCAACCTTTGCCATTCAAGCATTTCTTATAATAATAATACGTGCATGTTTCAAATGAAAAATGTACGTCAAGAATTTTATAGCGTTTTTACATTGTAATATACTACTGTGTACGTGAACGTACACTCCTGTCTACAGATTTGTCAACCTCTGGGCACTCTAGTGGTTAAGTAGTAACATTAGCGTTGTGTTCCCATGAGAGTGCCTCTCAAAATATATTTCACAGATTGTCCACAAAATTTTCCCCTATGTAATATTTCATACTACTGCACAGGGGTATAAAAGTCTACTTGTAACCGGCCTCTAAGATGAAAGTTAAAGCTAACCCTGTATGAGTATGGTCTGACTTTGTGTTCAGATATCTTTGGTCTTCTATTATTTCTTGGAGTTCAACCTTACAACAATAAACTGTGGTGGCATCGAGCTTTACTAGATCATTACCGAAAAGGGAACTTTTTGCCCTTGTTTAACACAATGACCAAACTCATGTGGCGTACCTGTAAAGATGATGTCATCGACCAGATTCGCATTCCAAAGCAAACAGAGAATGTGACTTGGCTGCAATTGAGTGCGATTGACCGGCATTTCTATCAGCGTCAACAGGATGTTTTGATCAGAGAGATGGAAAGGCATCTAGAGAAGTATTTTCCCGATTCGGAATCACAGCTGATCAAAATTTCTGATTTATCTAAGTTAGAATTGCAGCGAATTTTGTTTCCGTTATTGCAACTCCGACAAGCTTGTATACATCCTATGGTGGTGCGAGATTGTTTTGTAAACATTGAAAAAAAATGTGTCTCAATGGACCAGGTTTTGCTAAAACTGATAGACAATGCTAATTTGGAATGTGTTGAGGCACATCGGAAATTCATTTGCGCTTTGAATGGCTTAGCTGGTATTTACATTCTGAAAGAAGGCTATTTTCAAGCCGTTAGCACTTATTCTCAGGCCATTTCATCATGGGAAGAGAAGAGTCACCTTGAAACAGATTCCTTGCAGGTATGAGTTTTGTTGAAAAGTGTTTAAGGCAAATTATTATTATTGTTATTATTATTATTATTCTTACTATTAATCAATATTTCTTATCTCCAATAATTGGTTCTTCTTACAAGAAAGTATTTATTAATGTAATATTGTTAAGGTCACGTAAAAAATAAATGACTAATTGTTGAATTGGGGAACAAACACAAAGATAGGAATTAACCAAAAGGGATAAGTGTAACCAAAAGGGATTAGTATAAAATCTTAAAATAGATTTTAAGATTGAATTATTATCAAAGACCCTCTTCAGTTCATCTACCATATGAATAGACTGAAAGTAGATATATTTTATGTTGTGTTGTATAAGTTTCGAAAAAAGATACCGAACTTTTTATTTCTAGAAGCTGCATACATTACATAACCTGTTGGACATCAAAGTAAAAGCTGATGCATTCTCTAATGATACTGACCAAATTCAAGAAAAGTGTGATAAACTGCGCAAAGATTATATGCAGGTGGTAGAAACAGAAGCTTGCAAATCACGTTATCAACTTGAACAACTTACACGGGAAATTCAGGAGACGCGTTGTGATGTTAGTATCAAGCTTATATTCGATTCATCTTCCCTGATAGATTTCATGCATTTACCGTAAGATCGGATAAATTTGAATAGAGTCCAAATGTGAAAAAATTCTAGTATGATATCACAATAGGATGATATATGAAATTAATTTTGGATATCTTTATTCAAATTCACATTTAGCCGAACTTACGGTACCCAAAACCACCTACATTATTCGAATCTTGGAAAAATCAGAGAACTAATCTGCTTTAGAGTAAATCCACAAGTTCCATTAACCTCTTGATAGCACACATGCATAGATTTACAGGAATCTCTTGGGGGAACTTTCATCTGTTATCTACTAATTTCAATGAACCTTCATTCGATAGTCGAAATTTATGAAGGCTTCTAATGAACATTGATCCCTTTAAAGTATTGACTGGTTATTTTCTTGTTTCTTGATTTTATAGAAAGCCTTTCTATATCAGGAGTTTTATTGGTGGAAAATGGTTCTGGAAGCTGGAATTGAAGGAGAAAGAGATGATAGATTCTATGAGAAAGTCGTAATTGTACTGGAATCAGTTAACGGCCGGTCGTCGTCCAACATCCTCGGAAGGTAACAATAACTCTTTTGTGCTTCTTTCTGAACCAGATGGTAACACTATTTTAAAGGAACTTGTTCTCACGGGAAACTAAATTTTGCGAATGCCTTGCCTCGGTAATCAAACTTCGCGGATAACGGAACAATTTGCAGTATTTGTTCTGAAAGTTTCAAGATTTTAAGGAAACTAAACGAATAATTAATATATTTAACATAAATATTCATTATTCTACAACGGAAAAGTGGAGAAATGGCTTGAAAAAGAAATTTCGCGGAAATTATATTTTGTGGACAACTGGTTTTTGCATTTCATGGGAATTAAACTTCGTGGAAGATACCCTGAACCTGAATTTAGTTTCTCATGGTATCTTTTTGGGTAGGGAAATTTAAAAATCGACTTTCTGATTTCCACGATAACCTCTCCAAAGGATGATTTTTGTTTTGTTACAAAGTGTACTCAAGCGACACCAAATTGATATTATAATTCAGCAGACGTACCTAACGGAGCCCCGTTTTCGGTGTAAACACTTTTTGCTCTATTTATAGGTTTCGAAATATGAATGGGTTAGTGTTTACAGTAACGGAGAAAATGAGTAAAATCAATGTAAGTTAACAATTTCATCTTAGGTTTTGGAAACTCGTTAAAGATGCTTTTTAAAATATTTTTGAATTCTCCACCTAAAATGCTAATGCTACCCCAACTCACAAAGTAAAATCCCGAACAATGCCATAGAATGCTTCTCGGATAATTGATTTTTTGATAATTTAGTTTGTTTTGTGTCGGTTAAGTCAATCCAATAAAACGGTCGGTCAGTATAAAGTTTTATTTCAATTATTACATAACTGCCATTTTGCCTTTTTATCAATGCGCTTTTTATACCTATATAATTTTTGAACTGAATTCAACATACCTATTAATATTAATTTCATTACTTTGAGTACTTCATTCATCGCAATAGAATTTGGCACCGTGATATAGTCGTATAAGAACACGAATTCAGTTGTAAAAAGGAACCTTGTAAACTCGTAGAAAAAAGGAAAAAATTTCACCTCTTGATATGAATTTTGACATTCTCATAAAAAATCTTATCTGCAAATTAGAAACATCTTAAATCCCGAGAAGTTACTCGAATGTTTAAACGATAATTTAGAATTGAACCCGTTATCATCTCATTATTTTGGGTTTTACAGACCAAACAGTCTGGATCAAATTCACCCTTCACTGGTCTAATTTGCTTTCCCGTTTAAGCTGTTCAGCTTCATTTTGATGTATTTATTCAGGAGGTCCGTGGTGAAGTTCTGAAGTCATTGAAAGAAATCAAAGACTCCCCAAGCAAAGAAGCTGTTTTGCAAGCCACAGAATGCTGTTTAAGACCAGTGGAAGGCTCGGATGTACCCAGGTGATTTAATAGGGAGAATATAGTTATTTGAACTTTTCCAACACGCAAAAAGCAAACTCATTTTATTGCCTATAAAATATTTAAGCCCTGATCCAAAACAACAGATTGTATAGACTTTCCTTTTTCAAATTCTATTGAAGAGAGAAATAGAAAGAATAGATAAGCTCACTCTTGATATTCACATAATAAGTTGAATTACACTTTTTTTTAATTATAAGAATTACATAAAATCAGACATGAGCCTTGTGATTTTTAAGATTTCGACCAAATTGACCTTCAAATATTCTTAAATGATTCTTAATTTTTCCTACATAAATCAACCTCAATAATAATTATTGTATTTTCAATAACAATTGATGACGCAATTTTCCAAAAAGGCTTATTTTTTAGGCAAATTCTTGAATTTGAGCCTGGGCATGATTCTTATGATATTCTTAATTCTTTGACGATTTAGAGCCTCGTGATTCTTATAAAAAGGATTCTTATAAGTAAAAAAAAGTGTAGTCCAATATCAAGCATTACTTCAAATACCGACTTTTCTTTTATAGATGTACGTACTGTTTGGTCAATCGTCAAATTTCTTTGTATGAGTCGCATCTTTATTCACAGCAAGTTGAAGATTTTTTAAGGTAAATATTTATTGGTTTCATTCACTTCTCTAATGGTATAAACCCAAATCTTTATCTTATTGCAGCCCCAAATGCTGTTGCTACTCATCAAGTTGTGATTATTTCTACTCCTATTCTGCTTCGTCGTCTTGTACAATATGATCCAAATCTTTCTTGCTCGCACATTCATTTTTTTTCCTTCGTCTAGATTTTGTTGTTGCTGCATGCATATGATAAATCTGCGCATTATTGTCATAATTAATCAAGAATTTTTAGGGTCATTTTTGACCGATTTCTCAAGAACCTTGTCATCTCTTTTTGTAATTCTTATAATAAAAAATTAATTACAAATACTCGAAGTTAATCTAATCAAGAAACCATAATGACAATGGTTTACAGAAAATCTTGAGGTTACATTTAGAAGAGGTTTCTCTAAAGCAATTCTTTTTTTCTGTTTTTCTCGAAACATTACAATGATAATTTTTTCAATTTTAACACTACCATACCTTTATCATTTTGTTATTAAATTAGTTTTCTTATTGGAATTGTGGCTTTACATCGGAAATTCATAAAGTGTTATACGTTTTTATTTCAGAAGATGGTGTAGTATTCTGTAAGAAATGTTTTACTCAGCTTTTCTGAAATCAGAAGCTAAACGATATTCACGTTTGATATTTTTGTCCTTGGTTAAACTGCTATACAATGCGTCTTTATTTAGACTTTTAATTTGCTTATGAAAACTACTGCGAAGTTGTATTTATTTATACTTCGAAAATTTCTATTGCTTACGCGCAAAAATGGTGCATTGTTTGGAGGAACTTGATTTTAAGATCAGCTTCAACTGGAAAATAAATAAGAAATGCCGTCTACTCAATTTAGCCTTTTTCAGTATTTCTTAAAAGCCTTGACAGGGAGAAAAAGAAATTGGAAGAAAAGAAAGATTTCAAGACGCGAGGGTAAAAAGGAATATGGGAATGTGAAACGGGTGAAACTTTTTGCAAGTTTGTTTAAGAAGTATGCATATATTCACTGGTTAACTTAATTTAGCTGAGATTTTTTAAAGATCATATACAGAAGCTGTGACATCTATATGTGAAGATCTATGGGAAAAGAGAGCATAAAGCTAACCATAATTTACTTGTTTACCTCTCAAAATCAGGGAAAAAACGTCTGTGGAGGAGTCCATTTCTATAATAGAAATGACCTCCGCAGACGTTTTTTTCATTATTTTTCAAGTGGGTGGAGTATGATCACGGTAAAAATGACCATGCTCCATTTTCCCATGTAATATAAATGACCAAATAAGCTATCAGATGCCACATTTAGGTACTGTCTTGGCATAACCATAATTACACTTATTTAACTGGCCTTAATGTCAAGATAACAAAACATTTTATTTAGTATATGTCTACAAAAAAGAGACGATCGATCGGTCCTTTAATGATGATCAAATGGAATATTATTCAAAGCAAAACAAAATTTATCTGGCTTATTTACTTGTTTGGTAGGTTTTCCTGTACGGCTGGTTTGAAGATTTTCACTTTCATTTAATTACAAAAAATGAAAGATTGGTTATAATTAATTTAAATGAAATTTCTCAACCGTTTACATCGACATCGACATTTTCTTCCTGCTCATCACTTACATTTGTCGTGATTTACTTATTTAGAGGCTCCTCTGTAGCTCCATTTAATTTATTGATTACTTTATAGTATATTTTTGTAGAAAGACAACTTAGACAACTTAGAAGAAAAACAAAAGATTTATTTACTGATAATTCTTGGTCCTTTCACTGACCCATGTCGAGCGCTGACCTGAATAGTTACTTTTTTCAAGTTCATACTGACTTTTCTTAATTATGATAATAATGAAATATTACTTCTTTTTATCCTGAGATTTTCACAGCGAATGATTGTAAATTTAAAGTGGAACTTCTCTTAAAATCGGTAAAGTTCCTCAAAATATTAACTGAGCTATATTTCAATAAAGACAACTTGAATAAACTGTTGACATTGTATTTGTCCATTCTTTTACATTCCATTCATTTAAATGATTTGATTTGATTTCTCGCACAACCAATAAAATATAAAAGATAAAGTCCGAAAATGAAGAACACATTGCCAAGTAAAAACATCACTTCCACTACTGTCAACGCTGAAACACCTGAGAAAAGGCCAAGTTGTCCACCGATATCGCCGAGTAGATTTTCAAGGAAATAATATTCTTCATTCTTGATGATTTGTGTCTCCATTGTTTTAAAGTATATTGAGACTTTCAGCTTCTCATCATCAGGAGAACCAACTTTTCCAGGCTTTTTTCTGATAGGGTATTTGCGGAAAGATGTTTCCATCTTGTATGTAGTTTCATGACAAGGTAATCGACAATTTTTGAGACAATCTAAGTTGTTCTCAACAGCCTGCTGCCAGTAATAGTCAGTGCAGGACGTATCATTTGTGTCGCATGTGCGGTTACCATTCAAAGAAGGTAAGGAGTAAATGGTACAATCACATTGTGTCAATAATTCTTCAGCTAGGCAGATATCCCTACAAGCACGAACTGAATATTTGTTGATGTACCGGTAACTGAAAGATCGTGGACCAAGATCGATTTTTGTGTGAGCCATGCAACTTTGATTGTTAAAAGGATCGGCTCGTGTAATTTTAATTTTATGCAATCCGATGAAGTGTGCAAAACTTGGCGCCAGACTGAATCCGTTGGCGAAAGGCTCGATTCTTTCTCCTTGTTCAGCAACGTGTAGAATTATAGCGCCAGTATCTGACATCGGATTGTTGAAATATTCTGCCTGGTTGATTCTGAGTGTAAGTTCAAGTCCGATGTCAGGACCTGCGCTCATTACCTTGTGCAGATTCGTTTCATTTGTCGCGTTTGTGATTTGTCGATCCATATTGAAAGTGTAACAGTTACCATATTTCCAGTGCCAAAAAGGCGCCCACCATTTTGACCCCTCGCAGTTGTATATTGTTTGCCATCTGCATTTGTTCATGATTTCGTCAAGTTGGAAGCCATATTGATACACTTTTGCACCGTCCATTTGTGCAATGGTTGCTAGGCGACTGAATATCTTGCTTTCGATTTCCTGTTGAATGAACGAAGTTTCATCTGTTTCGAAATCTGATGGTTCTGGCGTGTGATATCCAGTGGGTTGCGGCCCTGCCGTAGGAGCAAATCTGCGTTTACGTTTTGGCTTAGGTCTGCTCTCTACTAACAAGTCTTGGCTGCCTTTGAATCTGCTGTCTTGCTTCAAATGTTCCAGTTGGCTACGTTTGATAGCGTTTGCATTACAAATCGTTGTCATAGGAAAGGTTTGAAATACCTCTTCTTGCAGCAAAATTTGTGTTTTTGTTGGTTTCTGCAGATATCTTACAACCAAAGGATAAATTTGAAGATATAACAAGACTTGACATGCGATAATGGCAGCTATCCAAAAACATTTTACATAAAGATTGGAAGATAGCAACAGTTGTGAGAAACCATGAGCAGTGGTATTTGAAGCAAAGTTTTTCCACAAATACCGAAATTTTGGTCGTTTTGCTTTTTCTTTTTCATCACTATTTTCTTCTTCCTTCATCTTGTTGTTGTTGTTGTTGTTGTGTTCTCTATCAATCTGTGACAGCTCCAATTGGTCATTCATCACATTACTTAATACTGTACTTTGCGTGTTTTTTGAAATGGTTTATATAATGAATTGTTTTTGTTTTAATGGGACTTTTAGATCTATTATTTAAAATTTTCTCGAGTTCACACTAGAAATCTCACGTTTAAGTCAGGAATAAGGCCGTTTTTTTTTTCTTTATATGAAATTTTATATATGAAATTAATATAATTATTTACATGCAATTTACACAATTGCCCCTTTATATACTATTCAGTTTATAGAATACAAGTGTTTTCTTAGCCATAATTGTTTCCATAGTTGCAGACTGTAAATCTACTGATTATATTTTTTCATAAAAATAAAGTTTTGAATGATTTTCATTAGTCATTAAACTTAAAGTCATTTTTTAATGTACCATGACATTAATCGTTTTCAAAATATTAATTCCTTTTTTTGAAGCCAATCCGTTGTCGAATTCCGAAAATTCGAAAACTAATATTGATATTATGAAAGATGTGTTAAAACTTTTGCGTAACATGAATATGGAAAGTGACAAAAGACTGAAGATTTATTTATTTTCCATAACTATTTATTTTTCAACCAATTTCATTTGAAATCTTGAACAATTGAAATCAAAATTAATATTGTGGTCATTGGTTGAAACAACAATGCTTTAGTAGGGGACCACAAGTCAATAAAACACGGAAGGAACACGATTTATTTTTGTCCCACGCAATTTGCCGCAATTTTTTAAAGTTTAATAGCAATGGGTAGAATTAAGACCATTCACGTCATATAGCCTTGCTGATTCTTTAAAATCTAAAGAGTATGAAGAGTTATTGTTAATTTGAACAAAATAATCATCATCCCCTAATCCCCCTACCCAAATAAAGAATCAAAGCCATTCTCCCACTGTTAGCTTCCGCAGTCCTTAATAAAAAAGTAAGTCACCTACATAATATTCGATAACTGTTTAACTAGGCTTCAATTTAAATCTTGACTGCAAGATTTTTATTGACGGTAAAGCGACAAGTGAATACCGTCTTTAAAACACCCTCCGCGAAACAGCATTTTCGGAGCGCTTCGAGCGGAAGATAGAGCGGAATATTTTGCTTAAATATGATTGGCTTAAACTTCTGTATAAGCGATATTCGGCCGTCTTCGTTTCAAGCTCAATGACTTTAAGCTGGGATCAACGAGGTAGAAATTAATGGAGTGACATCCTATTCAAAACAAGGCTCTTCGGCACGAACTTTTACTGTCCCAAGGGAGCTACAAAGTACGATGACAAATCCATTGTTTTTATTAATTATTATCTGCATAATGGGTCGCGCATCACTTATATCTTTTGAATTCAAATAATTATATGCACAATTTTGTAAACTTTGCAATTATGGGCAAGTTTATGTTCATTCAATTGGCCAGATATACCCCTCAACAAATCGGGTTTTGGGCAGAGAATATATCATTATCAACTCATGTACTGCTTAAATATCTATCGGCAGTTATAGTGGTTTGAAATTTTCTATTAAAAGTACGATGAATGAATTTTTATCTATTTTTTTAAATTCATTTCATCACCATGAGATAGATAACATTTAGTTTTATTATGCC